>OY757014.1:56821751-57104541 GCA_963580285.1 Lucinisca nassula | reverse complement strand
AGCGAATCCTTAGCTCAAGATGGATGGTTCAAAATAATGAATTTGTTACTCCAAAAACAAATGTTGTGGATTTTTGTTAGAATCGAATTGCCTCAGCGAGGCGATTCTAACAAATGTCCACAGCATTTGTTTCTTGGAGTAGTTGTGGGGAAAAGGCCCTTTATTGCCCGTTATATTACTCCTTATGAAGATTCTTTATAGTGGCAAACTTTTTACAACGGTAAAGTGTTAGGAAACGGATACATGTACTGTCGTTATAATGTGGGTCCTCTGTTTGTCCAAAGTCAATCTGGGTCCATTACGTCTGAGTGTTGGTTGGGAAAATAGTCCTCAGTTGAGACTTAAGCTGTTTCATTTATCCCTTAAATTCTAGTACTTAAAGCAAACAGTGTAGACCCTTGTCAGATGCCGTGCTAGGCGTCATCTGATCTTGCTCTACACTGTTTGCCAATTAATAATGTCCCATTACACAAGCCCAGTCCAGATTTACTTTTTACCCATAGCGCTCTGACATCACAGGGAGATAACTGAGTGCTGCTACTTCAGAAAGTCATGGCAACATAGAAGTGTCCTCTGTATTGTTAAACTGTAAAACAAAGAAATGAAACATAATTACAAAAGTATAACAAAACATTTGTTCTGATGTCATAGTAAAGTCATGACTGTTCTTCCTTGCGGTTCTATTTTGGTCCAGGAATTTTCTACTCATTGCTACATCATTTACCACAAGTACTGGCTGAATGCCATCTTTGTCAGCCTACAGCTCATTCAGTATTGTAACATCTCTCACAGACTTCAACCTTTTACCCATCTCTTGGCTAATTCAGCAGATGACAATTTGTTGAATTGATTCTTGCATAATATTTCCCACAAAACACCTGTTTTCTGGAAAAAATTAGAAAATATTTCAAAATGTTGTCTGCTGAAAAAATACCCAGCATGCAGAACATTTACACTCATGCAGTCAAACTTCAATGGCTCGAACAATGTTCTAGATATTTTGTTTGTTTGTGTTGGAGTTTAACGGCCCAGTCAGAAACTGACAACTGCCCTTCTTGAATCAGTGGAAGGGAGAGAATTACCATAGAAAAGATTTCATGATCAATCTTCATGAAAGAATGTTGCCGACCCCAGCACGAGCCAGCAGGTATCGAACCTGCATCCTACTGATCTCCAGTCAGATGCGCATCCGACTGAGCTACAGAGACCAGCTCATAGTGCTAGGTTAGGAGGTGTTATGGAGATATGATCAATCTATGAGTGTGGGCTTGAACAATGGTCTTGAACAGGGACTTGCACTGTTTTCGTTTAACGTTTAATCCTTAAATTTCTGTACAGTGGGCAAACCGTGTAGACCCCGATCAGATGCCGCTTTCTGCTGCATCTTATCTGGGTCTGCCCTGTTTTCCAAGCCCAGCACATGATTCCAGTCCAGATTCTCTAGATAACCCTCTTTCCCACAGAAACAAGAATAGCAGTGTTTTGTGCTTAGTAACTTTGGGTCGATTGACAAACAATCGGCCGAAAAATCCCCCAGAATATAAACTTGTTGTCTGGAGCAATGGGAAGTCAAGAAGTTCAAAGGAGTCTTGACAAATGAGACAGCAGTGTTCAAGGTTAATTGTAGTTGCCCAGCTTACTAGGGTTGGCTAATCTGAGGTGAAAAGATAATCGATTATCAGTCACGTCATTGTGATCGATAATCGATTAATAATCACTATGGTTATTATACCCCCACAAATGAAATTTTGGGGGGTATATAGGAGTGAGCTTGTCTGTCGGTCAGTCGGTCTGTTGACTTGGTTTCCAGAAGATAACTCAAAAAGCGCTTCACCGATTTTTATAATTTTTGGTACACTGATGTAACATCATAAAATACAGGTCATGTTCGATTTCCACTACAATTCGTCAATTTTCGACATAGTTATGGCCTCTTTCAAGTGAAAAAATTGCAAAATGGCGCTGTTGTACTATCAAGGCAGTTTTTGTGGGGGTATTCATCACCTTTAGTGATAGCTCTAGTTGTCATAATTTTACCTGTCCGACTTTCTTCAGAGCATGACTCTTACCATATGTTGCACTTTACCATATGTGTATTTTAACAGACAGGCCTGAGAAAACAGTGTAGACCCAGATGAGACGCCGCTGATTGCGGCGTCTCATCAGGGTCTGCACTGTTTGCCACTCATCCAGCTATTTTAGGCATAACTTTGGGTAGTAAATTGTACCTATCAAGTAATCGATTAAAAGCAAATCAGAAATGGTAATCATTTTTGTGGAATTTATCGATCGATTATACGATTAATCCTGGCAGCCTTACAGCTTACCCTAGTACAGTCAACCCTCTTTATACGGACATTGGGACATTCGTTATAACCGAAAACTCATTATAACGACAATTTTATTGGAATGAATTCTTAACTCAATGCTTAGCCTCGATTCCAAGAGATGTGGGCTTCCCTCTGGTTGGAAATGCTCAAATGGAAGCCACAGTCATGAATGATTCTTGTAATTTAATAATCGAAGAAACAATTGTTGTTATTATCGCCTCTGAGGGGATTCTAACAAATGTCTATAACATTTGTTTCTCGGAGTGATGGTGTTGAAAAGACCTTTTATAATCAATCAGTCTTTATGGGCCCCATCAAGCGACTTTGGTACTTATTGCCTATGCGAGCAGCGAAGGTTCAGGCGAGCCTGCGCATCCGCGCAGTCGCGCCAGAACCTTCACTGCTCGCTCATACACGCAGTGAATCAAGAGGAACCTTCAGACAGAAAGCCATATCCCGGGTCCCTCTGAATGGCTGGGCATGCGCAGTTAAAATTTGTCATGACGGAATGCTCGAAGACACAAATTCACTTGGCCCGGCTCTTATAATGACAAATTCATTATAAATTGGCACAATAATAGAGAACAAATACTGCCGTTATAACAGGGTCCTCTGTATGATGATTAGTATTGGTAAAGGGGATGGGGTGCATAGCATCATCATCATAAAGAATCATACTTTATGTTTAACCCTTGTCCTGCTGAATATTCATATATGCCACACCCACTACCGGTTATCAACCAATCAGATTATTTTATGCAAATTATTGCAACAAATTCACAATCTGAATGGCAAACAATGAAGATCCTGATCAGATGGCTTTGTCAGAAGCCATCTGATTGTCAGAAGCCATCTGATCTGGATCTACATTGTTTGAAAGGTAAGGCATATCCAGGCTCAGCAGGACAAGGGTTAATATTTCATATGATGGCTTAACCGTTGTCCTTATCAGGGCCTTCACTGTTTGTAGAGTGAGTGAGTGTTTGAGTTTTACGTCTCGCCAACAGCTAAGGTCATATGGAGATGGGACCTCTGGTTAAAGACTCATCCGAAAGTCTGGAGAAGCCCGGTATCGATCCTGCGACCCCTGGTTTACAAGGCGAGTAGACCCCTGGGTTTGGAAATGGGCTCCTGAATGATTCTATTCAGTTCAAAATGAGTTAACAGACACAGAAAAATGCTATTTCCTGACAGTATTGACATGAACCATTAAGATAACATTCCACACAGTACAGGAATAAAACTGGAGAACTTCCAGTGCCTATTTCCTCTCACTGAAGTGTGGTGATGTGAGGTTTCAACAGTAGCCAGTGCAGTATTGTAATGACTTAACCCTTTCAACCCTGTGAAGTGGACTCTCTTCCATCTTTGAATCTGGATATGTATCAAGTACTCTGCATTTAGATATAACTTATATAGGAGTATAAGGTAGAAACTCTTGTTTCCTCAGCAATGATTTTACTCATAAAATGCCTGTCACAACAATTTGCGTCTGCTTTGTCGTCTGCTGGTTACTTTAAAAGACATTTTTAGCTCAACTGACCAAAGGTCATGGTGACCTTTTGTGACTGTGCGGTGTCTGGCGTCGTTGTGCGTGCGTAAACTTTTCTTGTGAACACTCATCATCGGACTTGGTCAGAATGATCATCATGACAATATCTCGGTCAAGTTCTAATATGGGTCATGTTGGGTCAAAAAGTAGGTCAGTAGGTCAAATCGTAGAAAAACCTTGTGAACATACTAGAGGCCATAATTTGGTCTGATCATCATCAAACTTGCTCAGAATGATCATCTTGACAATAGCTCGGTCAAGTTCGAATATGGGTCACAAAAAGTAGGTCAGTAGTTCAAATCATAGGAAAACCTTATGAACACACTAGAGGCCATAGTTTTGGTCTGATCATCATCAGACTTGCTCAGAATGATCATCTTGACAATATCTCGGTCAAGTTCGAATATGGGCCATGTCTGGTCAAAAAGTAGGTCAGTAGGTAAAATCATAGAAAAACCTTGTCAACACATTGGAGGCCACTGTTTTGGTCCTATCATCATGGGTGATGTCAAAAAGTCAAAAAGTAGGTCAATAGGTTTTGTTTATTTGTAACAGCCCAGTCAACACTATTTTGGTCATTTTTGAGTGGGTCAGTTTACCTATCCACACTTTCCTTGGACAGGTTTATACGTAAGCAGTTAACCAGTACAGTGCACATTCTTTCGCCAGAAACTGACAACTGTCCATCTTGAATCAGAGGAAGGGAGAGAATGACGGTAAAAAAGATTTCATGATCAATCCACACGAAAGAATGTTACCAACCCCGGCAGGTATCGAACCCGTGCCCTCCTGATCATCAGTCAGACGTGCATCTGACAGAGCTACCAAGGCCGGCCAGGTCAATTGGTAAAATCATAGAAAAACCTTGTGAACACACTAGAGGCCACAGTTTTGGTCTGATCATCATCAAACTTGCTCAGAATGACCATCTTGACAATATCTCGGTCAAGTTCGAATATGGGCCATGTCTGGTCAAAAAGTAGGTCAGCAGGTAAAATCATAGAAAAACCTTGTCAACACATTGGAGGCCACAGTTTTGGTCCTATCATCATCAAACTTGCTCGAGTGATCATCTTGACAATATCTCGGTCAAGTTTGAATAAATTATGAGTCATGTAGTGTCAAAAAGTAGGTCAGCAGGTCAAATCATAGAAAAACCTTGTGAACACACTAGAGGCCACAATTTTGGTCAGATCATTATCAGTTTAGCTCAGAATGATCATCTTGACAATATCTCGGTCAAGGTCGAATATGGGTCATGTCGAATCAAAAAGTAGGTCAGTAGGTCAAATCCATGTCAAATCCATAGAAAAACCTTGTTCACACTAGAGGCCACAGTTTTAGTCCGAATATCATCATCAAACTTGCTCAGAATGATCATCCTGACAATATCTCAGTCAAATTCGAATATGGGTCATATCGGGTCGTAAAATAGGTCAAATCATTGACACAGTAGAGGCCACAGTTTTGGTCCAATCATCATCAAACTTGATCGGAACAATCATCTTGACAATATCTCGGTCAGGTTTGAATATGGGTCATGTTGGGTAAAAAAGTAGGTCAGTAGGTCAAATCATAGAAAAACCTTGTGAACACACTAGAGGCCACAGTTTTGGTCCGATTCTACAATAAGGATCAGGTGAGCGATCCAGGGCCACTATGGCCTTCTTGTTGCAAACAATGTGGACCCAAATCAGACTGGTTTGCGGCCCCAAATTGGACTGCTCCTCTAGGAGCAGTCCGATTTGGGGCCCCACTGTTTGCCTGTATTTCCTGTACACAAAAATATTTTGAAAAAGTTTGAAAAAAATTCAGCAGACGACATAAGCACACAACATTTTCAGATGTAGTTTTTCTGGGCATCTTAAGAGTTAAATTGGGACAAATGAATCCCTTGGCTGTCTAAAAATAAAGTTCTGTTCTGTTCTGTTCTTATCTCTATATCTTGGTAAATCATTAGGTAAACAGCCTTACAATACTTCATACCAATCAATTAGAGAATTAAGGTTCTGTATTTACTAAAAATATCGGGACAAAGCCGAAGCAAACAGTGCTGTCCCTCAGATCAGACTGCTCCTGAGGGGTAGTCTGGTCAGGGACTCCACTGTTTTACATTTCCATACATTGCCAGTTCATCAAAAGCAAATGTTCAGAAATTCGTTGGGATGTCAAATTACATGTATTGCTGAACACTACAATCCCTACCTTTGGAAACTGTAGATACAGATCAGATGGCTTTTCCAGAAGCATGTGCACCTGATCAGGCTCTGCACTGTGTGTCATTAAAGTATATGAATTTAAATGAATACATTATAAATCAAGTAATTTGACTGCTTGACAGTTAGAAATGGGTGGGCAAAATTAATACATGGAGTAGGACAAATGTTGAGACTAATTAATTGTGTGAAGGGATCAATGAGATTCCAGAGAATGAGACAGGAAAAATGTTATAAACCCTTTTTGTACCAAATGGAATCTTCCTCCTTATATATACCAGGATTCCATTTCAAAAGAAATGGATGTCAGGTTGTTTTCCCAAAATTTATCTGGAAAATGGCTTAACTTTTCACAAACAGTGTAGGCCCTGATCAGACGCCGCATTCTGCGGCGTCTGATCTGGGCCTGCACTGTTTGCCGGGCTACCCATTTTGGGGTTTCCGGTACAAAATGGGTTAAGGCAGTTTGGAAAATTGACATACACAGTACCAGTTTTATGTTTTTCTCATATGACTTTCATTACCTGTACAATATTTGAGGATGTTTATGGTAGCCACTAATTACAAACAGAACTTCTGAGTAATTGGATTACAGCAGTGTCTGCTCTGACTTCAAGATAGTATCTTTATTCATATCCTGGATATATTGGAACTAGGTGGGGTATTTCATCAAAGTGTTCATTTGATTATTTCTCAGACTTGATGTGGTTGTAGATTGTAACACAGAAAAAAGTGGAATGGAAAAAGGCTGAAGAGATAGGCATTTGCATTTCTGCCTTGCCATTCTTATTGGTCTGGCTGAAATAAATAAAGTTGCATTGTACTGGCATAGTTTTAGAACATGGGGCTATATAGTACTTTCTTTATCTAATATAGTGTTCCTAAAGAAAAGAATTTGCTTACAGAGGAGTAGACTAGCTGCCAGTGTGATATAATTTTTGTATTTTTTGGCATATATGTATTTAATATTATTTTCTATACTCCACATCTGCCACCTTTTCACCCCCTCCCATTTAGTGATCTGGTTGTCTGAGGACATCATGTAAAATTTGTATTAAAAACACAGATATTGGAAAATATGACATTAAGCTTATATTCCAGTCCTGGCCCCTGTCCATCGGGGCTTGGAGAAAAAGATGGGCTGCATGGTGCTTCCACGCAGAGCTGAAACTGACCGGTAAACTGCTTAATAGAAGGAATAAGCCTGTCCATGAGGCAGACCGTCCAATGCATATAAGCCTTTTTGTTGCATTGGGCGCCAGGCCTTGAGATGTCATTTCATCTCTGTGTCAGGTAAAAGTCACACAAAATTGGAAGCAACGTCTCCAAAATGACCTAAATAGTGTTGGCAGGGACATTAAACCTCAATTCAAACAAAATATATTCCAATCCATGTTTTACCGAATGCCATTTCTCCCTATGTATTTAGATGCCTCAACTTGTGTCTAAAAATAGTTTGGTGAGTTGCAAACAGTGTAGACCCAGATGAGATGTCGTGTTCTGTCTATCGGAATATACCTAGTAACACCAGCATTTACCTTTACTTTCAGGCGGGCACCCTGAGGAAGGAATGTGAGACAGAATAAAGGAAGAAACAGTATCGGTTCAAGAAACAGGATTTACTTATATATTCGCTGTTCAACATATGAGAATCAGAATAACAATGGAGAAAATGATAGTGATTTTAGGACTGTTGATAGTGTGTGTTCAGTTGACGTGTGCTGATGTGATGACTATACAATGTTGCGAGTGTAAATCAATGTATCCTATTGGAGTACAAAACAGAGATCCTCAGAAGGTACCGCCTCCATTCAGAATAGAAGTAAATCAGAAGATTCAAGAATATTCTGCCAAAGGAGAGGATGTTTATGGTAATTTCATTTTAACTCATTTTGGACCCTGGAAGCCCCAAAACGTGTACCTTGGCAAACAGTGCGGGCCCAGATCAGACCCCGCAGAACGTGGCGTCTGATCAAAGCCTACACTAGTTGCAAAAAGTTCAGCTATTTTCCCATCATCATCAACATCATTAAGGGATTTTTGATTAACGTGCAGGTACAGGGGCAAAGTCCACATAAGCGGGCCACCTTCCAGGTAGCTGGCTTGCTGCACGCATGGCAGATCTTACACCAGATCTCCAGGCTTGTCTATCATGAGGATCGATAGCAGAGAGCTTCCATTCTCTGCAATCTCTTTCTGTCAGCTGCTTCCAGGTCATCTTGGGCCTTGCAGGCCCCCTTTTCCACCTACCTGTATGTCACAGGCAATCTTGACAGCACCATTGGAGCGTTCCACATGTCCATACCAGCGGATTGAATCCCAATAAATTGGGATGGTCCTCCCAATAAATTTTAAAATGACACAACCGGTCACCCCTAAATTTTGAAATGGTAAAGAGGAAGATTCCATTTGGTACAAGAAGGGTTAAACATAGCTGCAGATAAGTGTGAGTAGAGGGGTGGGAGATAGTGAGTTGGGGTGATTAAGGGATAATTTTTTCTAAATCCTCTTCAGAAACCTGAACTGTGGATACTTGTTAGAATCGCCTCTCTGAGGCGATTCTAACAAGTATTCACAGTTCAGGTTTTTGTCGTGCCTGCTTCAAGTTTGGCCTGATAAAGGAGTCTGGTATTCCATCTGTTTGTCCACCTGTCAACATTTGTGTCAACCCTTAGATTAAGTACCAAACTTATCTTCACCCCCGCCCATCGGGGCTTGAAGAAATAGATTGGGCTGCATGATGCTTCCATGCAGAGCTGAAACCGACCTGTACACGAGTAGAGTACTGGTAAACCACTTTAAGGGATCTAAGCCTGCCCAAGCAAAGCGGTGTCTGATCTGGGTCTGCACTGTTTGCCAAGGTACCCCTTTAGGGGTTCCTGCAAACAATGGGTTAACTCCAGCGGTTTCTTTGGGCAGTAGGTCTTAAGATGTCATTTCTTCTCAGTATTGGGTAAAAGTCCCACAAAACTCACAGCAATGACTCCAAAATGACTTAAATAATAGTGCTGACAGGGACTAAAAACCTACAAAGCAACAAAGTACATGTTTATATGCATTATATTTTTATAATGCATGTAGAGGGGACATATTGTTTTTGCTCTGTCTCTCTGTTTGTTGGTTTGTTTGTTTGTATGTGGGGTACTTTAACGTTGGTCATAACTTTTGAGCCATTTGAGATAGAGCATCCATATTTGGCATGTAGGTTCCTTGTGACAAAAGCTTCACATTCATGCAAAAAATTTTGACCTGTGACCTTGACTTTGTTGTGCGACCAACTTTGAAAAAAAAAGGCTTTGCCAAGGGACATGTTCGTGTTTCACAAACACATCTTTCTTGTTGAAATACAAATTTTGTTTTCTTGTATTTCAGTAAAGTTAGTGAGCATCGATCCAAACAGATCTTTCAAACAGTTCATGATACAAGCTCGCCAGATAGATTCACTAAACGACCAACCTATCGGATCATTCAAAGTTTTAAGCGATGATATTGACGCTTTTTCACAGTGCAAGTATGGGGTAAGTTACCTGAACAGAAGAGCAAAACGCCAATCGCAACAATTGTTGTCTGATTTGTCGTCTGCTGGTAACTTCGAAAGTCTTTTTTGCCAACAGTGTGGACCCAGATCAGACTGTTCCAATCAGGGTCCAATCTGTTTGCCTGTATGGAAAAATACTTTTGAAAAGTTTGCAAGAATATGCAGCAGACGACAAAAACAGACAGCATTTTCAGATGCAAGTTTTTTCATTCCATCTTAACCCATTGTATCCCGTAAAAATTCGGCTATAAGGCGATTCGGCTATAAGACGGGACCCTTTTTCCAGTTCTTCTAAGGTGGGATTTTGCTTATACTCTTTTATAAGACGGGTCATTTTTTTGCCGTATCTGTCCGGGCCTATCTGCTACCGCTAGATGCCGTTTCGATGTGAGAAATCGGTCTTTTTTCGTCAGAAAACCCCTCTACTTACCCCTCACTTGGCTTTGTTTATGTCTTAGACATAGTGTGTCTTCGTTTGTGAGAGTTACAAAGAGAGACAACTCTTACTGAATCTGAATCGGTAGGTCTATTAAGCGTCGGGAAAAGGGTGAAATTTATTTCCATCCAAAATATTTAGATACATGTATATTTGTTGCAGCTTTTCAATAAGTATCTGAACTTTTTTTTTATTGAGGAACACAACACCTAGGTATTCAGAATCAGAACCAACGCCCCAGCTATCACAAAATAGCGGGCAAACGTCGGGCCGATGCGTCGTATCGCTGTCGGCCCGAAGTTGGCCCAGTACAAGCTTTGCTGGCTAAGGCTAGACAGCTTCACACACTTCTATTTAATAGACGACAGGGCTGACAAATCCATTTCCCGGCTGTCCGGGACAAGACCGAAATCGCGCCGAGCAGGTGCACTTTGACCTTATGACGCCCCGTCGGGCAAGTGCAAAAAAAATCGTCTACAACTGTCAGTCTTTTTGAGTCCTTAAATCCCGTAAAACTAGACCAGTAAGTAAATCGCAATAATTAATGCAGACAAACCATCTGTGTATTTATTTACGGTTCAAGTATGACACTATTGTTAATCCCTGTCTTATAATTGCCATCCTGCGGTGAGTGTTGATAAGGTGTGAAAATATGGTCAAGTTATGTCTCGTATTTGCGTTTATCTGCCAATCATAAAATTTAATCCACAATCAATGTTAAAATGATTTAATCGCTCCTCAGACCATAAGCTACATCTAACGGTAGTTGTTTGCATTACAAAAATGGACTATTCTACGATCTTGTGAATGGTTATGTTTTGGCGCCAAATAGCAGAAGCTGGACGTGAAAAGTCGAACGCTGTTGTTGGTTATTGACACGGAGCTTCTGGGGATAATTCGGGAGCTGTGCAAAGTGCTGGTGTTCTATCCACCCTTATTCACAACCGTTAAGCTATCGAGAAAATATTTTTTACCGGTTCCTAAAGTTTTTTTAATGAATGAGAAACACACAATGACATTAAACATGTGTTGGGGTGCTGGCGTCGGATGACGTCATTTACCGATCGCGTGCAGAAAAATGGTAGCGTCGGTTTGTGGGCGGCGATTTATATCAATTCAAAAATCATTGATCGGCATTTTCCGTATGTCTGGTCATCGCCGGGCATTGCTGGAAAAAAGCATGCAGTCCATGACCTCGGCTATAAGACGGGGTCAATTTTTCGGGCTCATTTTGGAGGGAAAAATCCTCGTCTTATAGCCGAATTTTTACGGTACTGGTGGACTCTTCCATTTCTATATGTTGGACAAGTCCATTTGTCATAAAAGGGGTGGTAGACCTATTTTTTCGTTCTAATTCTTTTTTGGTGGAAAATTCTGTTAGCAAATAGTGCATTCTGCGTCGTCTGATCTGGGCCTGCACCGTTTGCCAAGGTACCCCTTTAGGGGTTTCCCGAATGCAATGGGTTAAGGGTTAAACATCAAGGGCCAGTTGTTTAAAACTAATAACATATTCAGTTATTCAATGTGGCAAATATACTTATATTATTTCTGTAAAAATGTGTGTAGGTTTTGCAAATGCAAAAGCTACTCACATTTTCTTCAGCAAACATACCACTGTTTTAGATATTGTACCTACCGTAAAAATTCGGCTATAAGACAAGGATTTTTCCCTCCAAAATGAGCCCCCAAAAATGACCCCGTCTTATAGCCAAGGTCATGGACTGCAGGCTTTTTCCCGGCATTGTCCGGTGAAGACCAGACATATGGAAAAAGTTTTTCGGTGATTTTTGAATTGATATAAATTGCTTGAACAGTTAACATTTTAATCACTAACAAACTTGTTAAGCTGACAAGGCTTTGAACAATTGTGGGGTGACAAAAAGCATACACTAACAGTATAGACAGAGATCAGACTGCTCCTAAGTGACAGATCTGATACTGGAGAATCAGTCTGATCAAGCATACCTCCAGATAATGGGGACAAATGAATGTTGTTAAAAGAAAACTTATCTTATTCATAAAAAGCTGTGTAGTGGATTCCTAAGTAAATTGATTCTTACAAGTGCCTTGACAAGTATCATTTCAGGGCTTGATTATTCTTCAGGACCAGTTGCTCAAAGCATCGTTAGCTTAACCAGCTAGTTAGTGGTCATATTGTTAACTGTTCTAGCAAGTGGAATATCTAAAATTAGATATTTGTGGTGAAAAAATGTGAGCAGCTTTTGCATTAGCAAAAGCTGCTCACATTTTTTCAGCAAAAATATTGGCATATTTGCCATATTTAATGATCAAAGTTTTAAGGATTCGTTAACTAACCATGTCGTTAGTTTTGAACAACTGTACCCAGAATCATGACCAAGTCCATGTAGATTTTGGTAAATCAGAGAGACGAGACAAAATTTTTATTTGCCCTCTTGCATTAGGCACTCGCCATGGCAAGTGGATGAGTTAATTTTGCCAGCCCTGCATGTTTCTGATGAGGAATAAGGGGAATGGGTACACCTTCAGGGGAGGCAACTCCTGCAAAAGTAATTTTGTCTCCCATGTCAATAGGGGTCAACTCTTAAAGGAAAGAATTTGCTCCTGAGGAGCAAATTCTTTCCTTTAAGAGTGACCCCATTTTCCATGGGAAAGAGCTTACAGAAAAGCAAACAGGAAGTTCCAAAAGTTGTCTCCCTTTGAAAAATGGCGGAACAACCTGCCAGGTGTTCCAATTCCCCTTTAGTGAAAAAAAATTCTGTTAATTACTTCTCATTACCTGGAGGTATGTTAAGTTATATCATTCCGAGAAAACGGTATGTGAAAAACAAATACAGAAATGTCAAAAGTTATGGTGAGCTTTTGAAAAAACTTCAGACCATCGGATGGCACTTCACCATGCTGAATATGTCAATATTTTACACTCCTCCCCCATTTTCAGCCATTTTTGTTGCATGATTTCAATTTTTTCCACGAAGTCAGAAGCAGATTGGAAAACAGTATAGATCCTGATCAGCTAGCCAGCTAATTTTGGAGCTATACTGTTTTCAAAAAAGGTCACATCCAAGTTCAGCATGGTGAGGATTATTTGAAAACTTTTCATGTATGCCCTGTATCAGGAGCATATAATTTCACTATGCTCCTGCCTGTGTAAGTTCAAATATTACGAATTTCTCAAAGAAGCTGATATTAGTGCCTTTGGGACTTTGATATTCTTATTGCTGTTACTGACATAAATTGTGACAGAACTGCATCTTTGAAGCATGCTGAAGATTCAGTTTATTAGCTCGGCTGTTTTCGAAGAAAATGATGAGGTATTATCATAGCTATGGCATCGTCTGTGTCATCGTCCTCGTGCAAAATTTTGGACATTTTGTAATATCTCTGTCATTACTGAACATATCAATAGGGTCAACCCTTAAAGGAAAGAATTTGCTCTTGAGGAGCAAATTCTTTCCTTTAAGAGTAGACCCCTTTTTCAGTGTGATAGGGCTTATAGGAAAGCAAATCGAAAGTCCCAAAAGTTGTCTCCCTTTGAAAAATGGTGGAAAAATTTGTCGGGTGTTCCTATTCCCCTTAATATGTAAAAAAGTGTGCTATAATGAACAGTGTTATGAAGAGTTGTTGTGTACGATTATTTTCAGGGTGATTTACGAAGTGCAGGCACAGATACAAAGCCTAAGAAACTGGTTAGGTTGGCATGGGAACCACCTAGTACAAAGAAAGGACACTTGGAATTCAGGTATGTCAGTCTCACACTGTGATGTGGGTTGACATCATTCAGAAATCAACCCAATTAACACTGAATGGATTTTTTTTCTTATATATAGCACATTTTCCTGTTTTGTGTCAGGTTGGTGTCAGGTTGAATTGTTTTGGAAACGTGCTACACTTTTTGCAAACAGTGAAGGCCCTGATCAGACACCACTGGTTTGGGGTCTACACTGTTTGGGAGTGTGCCAACCTCCCTATATAAAATACCGGTAGGTAAACAGGCAAATATGTGATGAAGAGTTGTGGTCTCTTCAGCAAAGGAAGAACTCAGAATTCTGTTTACTGTATGAACAGAAAGGGCTAAGCAAACAGTGTAGACCCAGATTAGATTCCACAGAATCTGGTATCTCAGCAGGGTCTACACTATTTATTCAGCCATTTCTAGGCAGGGTTTTCACTGTTTGCTCAGCCCTTTCTTGGCAGGGTCTACACTGCTTGCTCCTCAGTGAGGTCTTTCGAGACAAAACATCTTGTAGTACAGGAAAATTCTGCTGTTTAGACCATCTAAAATTAAGACTAAATCTGCTTTTATAAGCTTATTGTGAATGTTTCCGTTATTCTTTCTTTGTGTATTCTACACCCAGTGTCTCCAAAAAGAGACCACCTTTGGGACTGTTCAAAAGGTCTTGCAGACCTTTTGAACAGTCCCAAACGTGGTCTTAATATAGGAATTTTACTGTAAATTGTAATTGTTCAAATTTTAGAACAAGTATGGAAATGAGTTGAGGTGTCTGAATATTAATGGTAAATATGATAATTAGGGCCCCGCACTGAAAGTGTGGGTGCCCTATAGTAATCACTCTGTCCGTCTGTCTGTCTGTCTGTCTGTCCGTCCGTCTGTCCGTCCACAAATTTTTTCCTACTCTGATAGCGCTGCCGGGGCCCTAGTCAGTTTCACTGACAGCTCTAGTTCAGGGACAGTTTTTACTGCATCAGCATTACACAGTTAAGCATTTTGGAGTAAATGAAGGTGAAACCAGATTCTAATGCACTTGTGTATGAAACACGCAGTTTGATTGGATAACGTCACAAATTTGCAACAGTGTTTACTGCGATAAACTGCCAGAAACCCGATTTCACTCTCATTGGTTAGCATTTGGTTTTACGCTAGCAGTGAGTTCACAGCACTTGTTGCTTTGAGCAAAAAGTACAATTTTTAACAAAAGAACTGAATAAGTGCACTAGAATGGGGATAACCATATTTGTGGAGGTAAATCGTTGGTTTTATGGTCTCAAGTTCAGTTTTTTTGCTCCGTACGCACGTTGCCATAAAACAAAGTTTCTGATTTACCTCCGGAAATGTCAATTTTGGATACAATTAATTATCCCCTAAATAATGTTAAGACCATTCTGGCAAGTACAATGAATTTTAGGTTACTTGAACATTGGTTCCTTTATCAGTGCCTCTTAATCGTTAGGTCTCTCTCCTCTGTGGTTCGAACCTCGCTCGGGTCACATGTGACGCCAAGTTCTGCAATGGAAGGTCAGGTGGTTTTTCTCCGGGTACTCCGGTTGTCACCCACCTGATTAACTATCGGCTTGATATGAGTGAAATAATCTTGAAAGGGCCGTAAAACCAACCCCCCCCCCCCACACACACACACACACACTTTATCAGTGCTGAGTTTAACTGGTTCTTAAGTCCCTAGGAAAATTTTTTATAGCTCAATTTAATAAATATATAGGGAAGATTTAGGAAGATACTGATCTGTGTCTAGAGTTTGCCATTGTTCCAGCACATGAGGCTAGTCCGTGTTTTACAGGCAACCTGCATTATACAGCACTCTTACATCACATTGACAAGAATATCACAGCTATAAATAACCGCTACCTGGAATTTGTACAAAGGTTATTTTAGCTGAAGTCACTGATCAACAATATAAGTTTGCTTGTATAGCTTAAAAATAAAAAGATTCAGACACCTTAAGGACTTCATGTTTTTCTCATGTAAACCCTTCAAGGAAGGTCCAAACCAGTTGACAATCTTTTTTCAGAGAGATGGGCCCCGCAAGCGATTTTGGTACTTATCGCCTATGCAAGCAGCGAAGGTTCAGGCAAGCCTGCGCAAACGTGCAGTCTTGCCAGAACCTTCGCTGCTCGCTCATACAAGCAGTGAATCAAGAGGAACATTCAGACAGAAAGCCATATCCCTGGCCACTCTGAATGGCTGGGCATGCGCAGTTATAATTTGTCATGACGGAATGCTCGAAGAAACAAATTCGCGGCGGGGCTCAGATGAAAAACAGGGCTTCCATTAGCTCTCAAATTCAGGAAGTCCCAGACTTCCTACCCTTGAAATCTGGAAGTCCCAGTGGAAATTTCAGGAAGTCCCAATTTTGAAGCAACGTGTTCGCGGATCGTAAAATTGTTTGATGAAGAAAAATATATTATTTAATCTATGAATCTCTTGTTTGCTTTTTTGTTCACCTGTGTTTATACTTTTAGATGGCTAGTAGAGTGTGGATAGGTAAACTGACCAGCTCAAAAATGACTTAAATAGTTTTGACTGGGCCGTAAAACTCCAAAACAAACAAGTAGAGTTCTCTTTTCAGCCAGTATGAGCAAGTTAAAACTACACATAACTGTAACATAGATGGGGTCAGTACACTCCAGAAGAGTGCTGGCCCCCGCCCATCAGGGCTTGAAGAAATAGATGGACTGCAGGATACTTCCACGCAGAGCTGAAACTGATCGCACAAGAGACCTGGTAAACCGCTTAGAGGATATAAGCCTGCCCAGGCAAAGCGTTGCCAGTCGGACCGTCCATGCTTATAGACCCTATGGGTTTCATTGGGTGACAGGGCTTGAGTTGTCATTTCATCTCAATGTCGGGTAACTTTTTGTTCGTTTGATTTGAGGGTTAGCGTCCTCGTCAACACTGTAAAGGTCATTTTGGAGATGTTGCTTCAAATTTTGTGGGACTTTTACCTGATCTTGAGATGAAATGACACCTCAAGCCCTGTTGCCCAATGAAACCAATAGGGTTTATGAGCATGGACGGGCTGACACGCACCGCTTTTCCGGGCAGGCTTAGATCCTCTAAGTGGTTTACCAGTAGTCATGTGCAGGTCGGTTTCAGCTCTGCGTGGAAGCATCATGCAGCCCATCTATTTCTTCAAGCCCCGATGGGCCAGGGCCATGTTGGGTAACAGTCTCACAAAATTGGAAGCAACGTTTCCAAAATGACCTATACAGTGTTAACGGGGACGTTAAACCTCAAATCAAACAAAGCATAACTTTCCAAGTACATGTACACACCCCCCCCCCCCCCCAAAAAAAATAAAATAAAGAAAAAAATCACATTACCCATCCCCATATATGCATAGTGACCCATTTCCCATTTTTGGGCATTGGCAAACAGTGTAGACCCAGATCAGACGCAGCACCAAACATCGTCTGATCGCTAAATTTTGAAGAACTTAACACAAATGAAACAAACCTGACACCCATTTTCATATATGGATTAAAAAGAAATAAAGAAAAATACATTAAATCTTGCTCCTTCTTTTGTAAAGGAATTTTTGCTTTTAGCAGACTGACATACACGTCGGATCTTCATTATACTCTAACCACTCAAACTGCTTCAGACAAACAGGCTGAAACACTCGCAAGTTCGCAACTTTGGTCAATTGGAGCCGAACGGCAGTATTTTTTTACTTTTTTGGGCTGCTGTTCATCGCTAACACAGATCAAACTGCAGCTCGCACCCTGGCGAACCGGCCTGGTCACAATTGTAAGCTTTACTTATTTTCGAGACGCCAAATCGCGGCGACATTTTATATTTCACCTTATAAACACTCCACTATTGAACACCTGCTATTTACTCGAGAAAAAAAAATCGTGTCTATCTTTGAAACTTTTGTCACATTTTGCCTCGCTAATGATAATTGTCTTTAAAGTTTAACTGTCTCACTGCCAAACACGAAAATTACGAGCCTCTTTAATTTTAACAGTAACAAGTTTACAAGATTAAAAATACACTTATCGTCAATGAGATAATAAGTTTATTCCCAACTGCTAATCTGTTTAATTATATGCAAACATCGAGTAATCACCTCAACACGTTTTTCACACATCGATGACGATCAAAGGCCATATGCCGCCGCACGTGATTCTGGCTGTCAATATCATACCGCGCTAGTGGAAAATGGGACGTCCTTAGTACTCAATAAACGCCGAAAGCGGTTTCGGATAAGAAGGTGGAGCAATTTTTTTCACAAACCACTAAAAGTGGGCGGGTTTATATGCGCAGGTTGGGACGTCTCGGTTATGATTTTTGGCCGTACAGGGAAATTTTCGGAAGTCCGCAGGACGCCTTTGATGTTTATCTTGGGCGTCCGGAAGCGATTTCAGGACGTAATATACGCGGTACGTCCGCCTTACGGAAGGCCGGGAAAAAGGTTTGACATTTCATGTGATTCGTCTTCCCAGCAGGCAGTTGAAATGTTATGTGTTTATTTTCTCTGATTAAATAAAAAAAAAATATTAGTTTAACATGTCTGTAAATGTTGCGGTAGACAGTTTGATGGTTAACAGTAATCACAGTGGTGGAGCTATTTCCTTCTTCTACTCTATACTCCTCCGTTTTATTTCAGGGCCACCTTTGTTGAAAATGATGAAAAATTCTGGGTAATGGAAAAGTCACGACCCCTGTATGATGCTGCCAATAAAACGCGCCCTCCAAAAGCACCCTTGAAATATGTAAGTTTTCTTATTATTTGTGTGTGTGTGTGTTTTGAGTTTTACATCTCACCAACAACTATGGTGATATGGAGACGGGACTTTGGTTGGAAAAATCATCCGACAGTCTGGAGAAGATAATATTTCAGAGAAAGTATTTCTGTAGAGATGGGCCACTTTCACACTTTAGTTATCTGTGTCCACTACAAACATAGATTTATGGTGGAGGTTATAACAGTAACTATGCATTGAGACAGTTCTAATGAATGCCCACTGTCCATGTTTTTGAGCAAAACTAAAGAAAAAAATGTACCCACAAAAAGGTTTTAATGGTGTTTATTACACAGTTCAAACCACTGCAGGTCACTAGTCAAAACTAGGTCATTGTGACCTTGTGCTGAAATGAGTCATGAGCCAGCACATGACAAAACCTACAATAAGAAGTGCGCCCAACAAAGACTCAGATCAGCCTGCACATCCGCGCAGTCTGATCAGAGTCTTTGTTATGCCCTCTAAGGATAGCTAAGAGCACAATGCTCCTCCATGCAGCAAGAGAAGTCTCTGGTTAGACTAAAGGGATGTGCAGGCTGATCTGAGTCTTCACCGGGCGCACATGTCTTATTGTAGGTTTTGTCATGCACAAGCTCATATGTTACTTTCCAGAATCTCCTCATACAACCGCGAAACTAGCAGACTAGCAATATGACATCTGTTATCAGTTGAACCGTTCATTAAAGTGCAACGTCAAAACACAATGACACACCCAACAAGACTTTGCATCACAAGTGACATGTTTGTCAAAATACAAAGAAACTGTAATCCATATTTTGCATATTGAATACGGTAAATTTCACTTCACACAGGAAGTCAAGATGGAGCTTAGTGATTGTCAAAATACCTGTACCACCGCAATCCCGCCTTCTTCACAGTTGCGCTGCATAGTCAAAAATGTTATTAACATGACATCAGTTGCCTGAAAGTTTCTGCCAATCAGCTGAGAAGGATTAGCTATGCAATTATTTTACAGATGTTCTCAACCTGTTCAGAAGCTCATGATTGAAAGTTCAACATCATTTTCATGGTGCAACAAAGTTTTCGCGCTTCTTTGAATACTGTTGCAAACCTCATCACTGCACAGATGTATGACAGGGAGAAGTCTTATTGCTAAACTGCTGGTTGTGTGGTTGTAACTTTCCCTGTCAAGAAGAACTATAGCAGATCACATTCCCAACTTCTGTTTCCAAAGAGACTTAAGGCTTAACATGTCACATTAAATGTCAAGCCTGATTTTCCCTGAAAAATTAGCCATGTCACAAGAAAATATGTCTTCTGGGGTTTGCGACCGGGAAAGTCACAAAACCGTTTGTTCAGCTACGCAGACTAGCAAGCGTCTTGGAATGTTAGATATATAAAATAGAGACATAGTGCTATGCAAGCTGTAATCACAAGGTCCTGATCATGCTGTGTAGATGTGTTCCGTAAAAATCCTAAAATTTGGACAGCTTGAGGACTTGCTGTAATTCTCATAAAATTTTAAAAAATTTGTTTCACGATTCTGCAAGGAGTCCAAAAGGTGTAGATAGAATGGCAAACAGTGTAGACCCTGATCAGACTGCTCCTGAGGAGCAGTCTGATCAGGGTCGGCACTGTTTGCTTAGGACTGTCCGTCCCAATGCTTAGGATCATATGCTCCTTTTGTGTTGCTAAAACAGGTTTTTCTCAAGATATGGCTCATATAATATTAACCCATTTTGTACCAAATGGAATCTTCCACCTTATATACAGCATAAGTCCATTTCAAAATTTAGGGTTGTCCAGTTGTTTTCTTCAAATTGTATCTGGAAAATGGCTGAACTTCTTGCAAACAGTGTAGGCCAAGATCAGAGGCTTTTGAGGTTTCCAGTACAAAATTGGTTAAAATATTTGTAGGTTGATTAGCAAACAGCTAATAAACATGTATTTTGTTTGTGTTTATTTCAGGTTCCACCACCGATACCTGGAATAGATGTTTCGAGCTGTGGGAGCCTGAAGGGTTGTTACAGAATTCCCGAGGGTTGTGAAGAGGATCAGTGCAAATATATATTTACATGGCAAGACATGCCGAACCCCGACAATCCAGACTTGTCAGAAATGTTGTTTGAGATGAGTGGTGCCATGGATGGCTTCAATAACAGATACTTTGCTGTTGGACTTTCAACAGATACATACATGGTTAGTAGGCATAGCTACAGGTAGGCAAAACACAAGGATAATTTAAGGACTCCTTGCTAGAGTCACCTCAGTGGGACATTTTGATTAAGTGTCTAGAAGCCCCCGTGGTGTAGTGGTTATTCTACACGCCTCATAAACCTGGCATCGTGGAATCGATCCCGGGCTTCTCCAGACTTTCGGATGATTCTTTGAACTTGAGTTTCTAGTGGTACCATAATTTTTAACCTCTTGACCTTGACGTTTGACCTACTTTTTAAAAACTTTAACATTGGCCATAACTTTCGATTGGTAAGTGTGATAGGGCTTTCATATTTCACGTGTATTCTATGTCACATGACCTTTCCAACGATCCCATAATTTTTGACCTTGTGACATTGACCTACTTTTTATACCCCGCCACACGATAGTGGCGGGGTATTATGTTATACCCTCCGGTGTCTGTCCGTCCATCCGTATGTCTGTCCGCCCGTCCGTCCGCACTTCGTTTCCGATCGATAACTTGAGTATTTTTTCACGGATTTTGTTCAAATTTTGCATACATATTGGTATCGGGGATGAGTGGTTTGGGATTGTTAATAGGCAAAATCCGTTAATTTTTAGCAGAGTTATTGCCCTTTTCAGTATCTGAAAAATGGTTTTTGGCCTCTAATTCCCTTACTATATGGAATATCTGGATGAAACTTCACAGATATATAGAGGACTAAACAGTTCATATTGTGGCCAAGGACTGCTACTCTGGCTGTTCCAGTTCTTGAGTTATCTGCCCTTGACATATTTAAAAAATGCATTTTAGACTGTAGTTCGTTTATCATTTACAATATCTTGCTGAAACTTCATAGATATGTAGTAGATGACTTGTTATATACTGTGGCAAAGGAACATGACTCTGGCTTTCCCAGCGATTGAGTTATCTGCCTTTGAAATATCTGAAAAATGGTTTTTGGCCTCTAGTTCCCTTACTATATGGAATATCTCGATGAAACTTCACAGATATACAGAGGACTTAATGGTTCATATCGTGGCCAAGGACCGCTTCTCTGGCTATACCAGTTCTTGAGTTATCTGCCCTTGAAGTATTTAAAATGCATTTTAGACTGCAGTTCCTTTATTATTTACAATGTCTTGCACAAACTTCATAGATATGTAGAAGATTGAATGTTACATACTGTGGCAAAGGAACATGACTGGCTTTCCCAGCAATTGAGTTATCTGCCCTTGAAATATATAAAAAAATGGATTTTGGCCTATAGTTCATTTATTATTTGAAATATATGGATAAAACTTCTACACCCTCTGCTGTCTGTCTGTCTGTCTGTCTGTCTGTCCACCTGTCTGTCTGTCCCTTTTCAGTATCTGAAAAATAGTTTTTGGCCTCTAGTTCCCTTACTATATGAAATATTTGGATTAAACTTTACAGATATATAGAGGACTAAAGGGTACATATTGTGACCAAGGACCATATAGAGGAGTAAAGGGTACATATTGTGGCCAAGGACCACTTCTCTGGCTGTTCCAGTTCTTTAGTTATTTGCCATTGATGTATTAAAAATCGATTTTAGACTCTAGTTCCTTTATTATTTGCAATATCTTGCTGAAATTTCATGCCTGCCCTTCTTGAATCAGTGGAAGGAGAACAATGACCGTAGAAATTACTTCATGATCAGTCTTCACGAAAGAATATAGTCAGACAGGCAGTACATCGAAAAACATGAAATTCTTACATGTACCACATAAAGATACATGTTCCACAGCCATTTAAGGTAAATACTTGCCTCCATAATTTTCTAATAATGTCAACTTATTGAGTTGCCTTCCCATCAAATATCTGAAAAATGGATTTTTACATATGCTTCCTACATCTTCTAACAACTTCATCCACTCACATTAAGACATTACACTTGCGGATCATATCTCTGCTATCCCCTTTCTAGTTATTTAGCCTTGATATATTTTCAAATAAGTTACATTGCTTAGCAGTGGCTGGGTATTATGCAGTGTCTGCGGTGCTTTTATTTAAGACTTGAAGATTGGCCATACCTTTCGATTGCTTCATATTTAACATGCGCTGTCAGTGTTTCACAAACACATCTTGTTTTTAATTTGAACTTTAAGATAATCTTACATTGATTTCACAACTTTCATGTTGCCAGCATTGATGAAACATTACATTTGTGAATTTGCTCGCATTGCTTTTCAGTATTTATAGCATTCTGATTTTGTGTTTGGCTGTGGTTGCACTGTTCTCTGTATTCTCGGTGAAGGTGTCGTGTATCTTGCATCACTGGGGCGTCCAACTGATTTTGGCTTACAGCAGATCAGGGTAGAGGGGGAATGTTGTCATTTCTCCCATATCTACACTTCTTTCCCTAGTGATGACACAAAATGGTCCACAAGGGTTGTCATATTGTTAAACCCTAGCACAGTGAATCAAAAATGTGAACTCGTGCATTAACCCTTATCATGCTGTTCACGACAACCCCTATCTTTGCAAACAGTGTAGATCCAGATCAGATGGCTTCTGAAGAAGCCATCTGATCAGGATCTACACTGTTTGGTATTCAGTTTATGAATTTGTAGCAATAAATTACATCAAGTAATTTGATTGGCTGATAGACAGAAATGGGTGTGGCTTAAATGAATATTCAGCAAGATAAGGGTTAACATTGCTTTTCTGTATTTCTAGGGCTCTGATTTTGTGTTTGAGTGTGTTCACAATGCCTCGTCTTTTGAAGTGAAGGTGTTCCAGTCCCAGAACTTAGCAAATGACAACAGGAATGTTAGAATGAGCAAGGTGAGTCAAATAAGAAAAGTAACATTTTCTACTTTTCCCTTAACCTCTTTATTACACTGTTCATTATAACACAGCCTTGGATATAAGACCCCAAAAATGTATTATAGTGAAAATGTAATTAATAAATTTTTGTTTGGATATAACACACAGTTGTTAGTTTAAATTAACATAGATCAGCTATGAACCCAACAATGGTACATGTGTTATAAAAAGGTGATATTTCTAGTCTTAACCCATAAAATGTCAATCACAACAATCAGGTAACTGGCAGATAGCAAAGCAGATGACCATTGACAATGGTCGTCTGCTTTGCCATCTGCCAGTTACCTTAAAAGTAATTTATAAAAACCCATAAAATGTCAATCACAACAATCAGGTAACTGGCAGATAGCTTTGTCAGCCCAGCCTTGATGTCCTCCTCTACAGCGATCCAAATCTTAATCATCATGAAAATACGCAAATATTTATTTCTGTTCATAACTATATTTTGAAAACCAAAAGGTTTCAAGTCAATCGATAAGTTGATATAAGAAACAAACACAAATTAATCTTAGCTGATGTATTCTGTCTAGAGTTCTAGTAAACTCTACGTGCTCAAGTATAGCATATGCAAAGATACATGTACTTTTGATAAGCATGGTCAGCAGCGCACTAGATACCAGTAGGAACTGGAAGTTAGTTGGTCCCCGTGGAGCACCCCCCCCCAACATACAGTTCTAGTTTTGTAGTCTCATGTTACTGTATGACCTTTTGTAAATTCTGGATATTCGTATACCAACAACAATGCTGCAGCAAATGTGTGATGGTTCCCAACGGGCGTTCGTGATAGAACTGTGCTGCATCGGCGATGATCCGACTTTGTGACGTCGAAATATTGTTGATGCAGCGCCGTAATGTCCAACCTCGACCCATTTGGGAACCACTATCTCTTTGTAACAGCATAATTAATTTTATACCTTTGCAATCGACAATCGCTTTGATTTGTCTCTGTTGTACCACTGACAAGTATCTAGGGATACAGATTCGTATAAGTCCTTGACTTTCTTCTGAATCCCTTTTGTATTGTGTCATTTATTACACTTTGTATTTGTATGCTTACTATACGAATAAAATATGTTTAAACCAAAAGTAATTTTTGCAAGCAGTGTGGACCCAGATCAGGAGCAGTGTGGTCTGGGACTGGTTGCCTGTATGCAAAAATATTTTTAAAAAGTTTGCAAAAAAAATACAGCAGACAACATAAGCAGACGGCATTTTCAGGTGTAGTTTTTCTCGGGGTCTTAACCCTTATCTTGCTGTTCACGACAGCCCATATCTTTGGAAACAGTGTAGATCCAGATCAGATGGCTTCTGAAGAAGCCATCTGATCAGGATCTACACTGTTTGACATTCAGTTTATGAATTTGTAGCAATATATTACATCAAGTAATTTGATTGGTTGATAGACAGAAATGGGTGTGGCTTAAATGAATATTCAGCAAGATAAGGGTTAAGGGTTAAGGAAAAAAAAAAATCCTAAGAGGAGAACATTCTTTCTTTTCATAAATAAAGTGGGTAAACTAATTTTTGTCGCAGTTATTTCACCTCGAATACATACCTGGGTATCTGGTGATAATTGAAGCTTAACTTTTGTTGGTTCTCCATAAAAACCTATGTTACAGCCTTATGGGTATTCATTTGAACTCAGATGAATGACCCCAACATATGTTTATACGTAGAAATAAGGAAAATTATCCTTGGTTATCATATGGGCCTCGTCAAGCGATTTTGGTACTTATCACATATGCGAGCAGCAAAGGTTCAGGCGAGCCTGCGCATCTGTGCAGGCTCGCCAGAACCTTCGCTGCTCGCTCATACAAGCAGTGAATCAAGAGGAACCTTCAGACAGAAAGCCATATCCCTGGCCCCTCTGAATGGCTGGGCATGCACAGTTAAAATTTGTCATGACGGAATGCTTGAAGACACAAATTCACTTGGCGGGGCTCATATAATACCCATCTTATCTGTTTCTATGTTAACCCTTTTTGTACCAAACGGAATCTTCCTTCTTATATATGGCAGGAATCCATTTCATAATTTAGGGGCGTCAGGTTGTGTTTTCATCAAAATTTATTTGGAAAATGACTGACCTTTTAGCAAACAGTGGGAGCCCTGATCAGATGCCGCGTTCTGAGGTGTCTGATCTGGGCCTGCACTGTTTGCCAGGGTACGTGTTTTGGGGTTTCTGGTACAAAATTGGTTAAAATTTATCCGTTCAATTACACCTTTACCACCCACTCTCTAC
The DNA here is from genome assembly GCA_963580285.1 of Lucinisca nassula. Lineage (NCBI taxonomy): Eukaryota > Metazoa > Mollusca > Bivalvia > Lucinida > Lucinidae > Lucinisca > Lucinisca nassula. The sequence goes on along the minus strand of OY757014.1, from coordinate 57,078,750 downwards.
GCTAATTCAGAAGGCGACAAATTGATGACATTTTCCATATTTTTCCCAGAAATGTACTTTTCTCAGAAAACCGGACTTGACATCTCATTTCATACAAACTGTAGACAATTTGTATGAACTGTTGATTCCTGTTTCCTGGGAAAATAAGAAAAATATTTCATGTCGTCTGCTGAAAAAATGCAGAGCATTATATACACCTTCAAGGCATGCAAATTATTCAAAAGTATTTGTAGTCTATACTACCTGTAGAGACATACCTTCTGGTAATGTTGAGTCTGCCCATTAAAACTTTATCCTGTTGAATATGTTCAGCCACACCCATTACCAGCTATCAGCCAGTCAGATTACTTGATATATTAATTCAGTTCACAATCTGTATATAGAAGCCCTCGCGGTGTAGTGGTTATGCTACTCGCCTCATAAACCAGGGATTGTGGGTTCGACCCTGGGCTTCTCCAGACTTTTGGATGAGTCTTTAAACCGAGGTCCCATCTCCATATAATCTTAGCTGTTGGTGGGATATGAAACTCAAACGCACACTTCACACTGCATGACAAACAGTGTAGATCCTTATCAGATGGCTTTTCCACCATCTAAGAAGCCATCTGATCTGGATCTACACTGTTTGCAAAGGTATGGGTTGTCGTGAACAGCAGGATAAGGGTTGATGTTTTCTCTGAAAAATAAGAAATACAGTCGAACTTCAATGGCTCGAACATCTTTGGGACCTCGAAAATCGGTTCAAGACAGGGGTAGTTCGAGCCCTGAGGTTACTGTCAGGAGTCATAACGAGATACTTTTAGTCATCTTTTTGGTGTTCTATAATGAATATGTATGCTGTGTGTACTCATTAGAATCACCTCAACAAGGCGATTCTAATGAGTACACACAGCATGTATTTGCAAGATAAAAGACTAAAATCTCCTTAATTATCCCCCACTATTTCTTATGTGGAGGATTTCGCTAGGTGCCTTAAAGAATGGGTTCAACTCATCCATGGTAAACTAGCCATCGGTGTTCAAGCCATCGAAGTTCTACTGTAAATACTTTGATAGTCATGACTAGCACTTGTATAGTTGGTTGGGATCTACTTTTATTTGAGATGAAAAGCTACTTTCTGGATTCACATGAAATGCCAAGCCTATTCCATATTTTCTGACATAAAAACATATACAGTTGAACTTCGATGGCTCGAACACCGATGGCTCGTTTACCATGGCTGAGTCGAACACATTTTTGAGTCCCTAGGGAATTCCTCTGCATAAGAAAAAGTGTGGGATAATTATGGAGATTTTTTACTTTTATCTTGCAAATGTATGCTGTGTGTACTCATTACAATGAGGCGATTCTAATGAGTACACACAGCATACATTTATGTTAAGAACACCGAAAAGAAGTCCAAAAATACCCCAGTTATGTTTTATGGAAGTATGCAACAGTGGCTCGAACTACCGCTGTTTCGAACAAATTTCTATGGTCCCGTAGGGGTTCGAGCCACGGAAGTTCGACTGTATTATGGGTACTTTATATTTATATAGAAAGTTTAAACCCTTATCTGCATTCTGTATACCTGAGATTGAAGGTTTAAAATTTCTTTTTCTTTTTGTCTTCTTTCTTCAGCAACTTGGTATAAATCACCAGAATGGTTCATACAGCAATGGAAGAATACGCTGCCGGTTCAGCAGACGTGTCAACATTAATGATGAAGAATATGCCAGCTATCCTCTCACTGCTACACCTTATCATATCATGATGGCACGAGGTCCAGCTGTCGGAGGTAGCACAGCCACATCTTTATCCCTGTAGGGTATTGAGTGTAACTGAAGGGGAAAAGGAGCCAACTCTACTTAAACTTTCTTGTTTTCTTTATTAACCCATTTCAGACTGAAAACCCCTTAACGGGTACCGTGACAAACAGTGCAGGCCCAGATCAGACACCGCAGAACGCGGCTTCTGATCAGGGCCTCCACTGTTTGCTAAAAGTTCAGCCATTTTTCAAATAGATTTTGGAGAAAACACAACCTGACACCCCTAAATTTTGAAATGGACTCCTGCTATATATAAGAAGGAAGATTCCATTTGGTACAAAAAGGGTTAATAAGGATCTACTTTTAATTGAAAATGAAGGGCTTTATTTTGTAGGAAAGAAAAAGTAGGAGTTATTGTGATCAGCAGGACAAGGGTTAAACTCCAATCCAAGAAACCGTTTTGTTCTGTATTACACACACCAAGGTACTGGGTGGAACCAGCCTTGGTGGTCCAGTCTCAGTGAATGTGATTAAGAGGTTGCAGGTTCAATCCTTGCTGAATCTGACAACATTCCTTCTTTGATATCAACCATGAAATAATGTCTAGTCATTTTCCACCTCGTAGCGCCAGATTAGGTGCTTTTTTCATCCGAAAAGTATTGATTTTTTTTTATTTCTGCATGAAAACATATGTTGTGGGTATTCATTAGAAGTGCCTCAGTGAGGCAAATGTTTTCGTGCAGAAATAAGAAAAATAATATGTGGTTACCCTGTCTTACCTTGGGCTATACAATATTCTTTCTTTGAGATTGATCGTGAAAAAATTTCCACAGTCATTTTCACCTTTCTACTGATCCAGGAACGGTAGTTGGTAGTTCCTTTTGAAAGAATTGCACCTGACTGGTTACCATAAAAATTTGGACACCTGGAGGACTTGCTGTAATTCTCCTAAACTTTTAACAAGTTTGTTTCATGATTCAGCAAAGAGTCTAGAAAATGGATATGGAATGGCAAACAGTGTAGACCCTGATCAGAGGAGCAGTCTGATCTCTGTCTGCACTGCTTGCTTAGGCCTGTGTGTCCCAATACTTAGGATCATTACGTTTATCACTGAAGCAGAACACATCCACCTAGAAAAAAATGAAGGTTAACTGACCAGCTTCCACCCCCCGCCCATCGGGGCTTGAAGAAATAGATTGGTTGCATAATTCCACGCAGAGCTGTAACGGATGGCACACCAGAATCAGATTCAGAATTGTTACTGGTGACACGTCAAATGACATTCATACACCAGGACATGAGTACTGGTAAACCGCTTAGAGCATCTCAGTCAGGCAAAGAGGTGCGAGTCAGTCTGTCCATGCTTATAAACCCTATTGGTTTCATTGGGCGGCAGAGCCAGTTGGGTAAAAGTCCCCAAAAATTGGAAGCAACATCTCCAAAATGACCTATACAGTGTTGACGGGGACGTTAAACCTCAAATCAAACAAACTTAATTGACCAGCTTGACATGACCTTAACAGTTTTGACAGGGCCTTTAACCCTTCTCTTGCTGAATATTCATTTTAGCCACATCCATCTCTGACTTTGAACCAATCAGATTACTTGATGTAATTTATTCCTACAAATTCATAAACTGAATGTCAAACAGTGTAGATCCTGATCAGATGGCTTCTTCAGAAGCCATCTGATCTGGATCTACACTGTTTGCAAAGATAGGGATTGTCGTGAACAGCAAGAGAAGGGTTAAACTCAAAACCTGGATCAAATCCATGGTCAGGACCTAGCAGTCTTTAGATAGAACTTTGATATAGATAATCCTCTTTATACAGTCGAACTTCAATGGCTCGAACACCTTTGGGACCTTGAAAATCCATTTGGAACGGGTAGTTTGGGCTACTGAGGGTTACTGCCAGGAGGTATAATTAGATACTTTTGGACATCTTTTCGGTGTTGTATAATGAAAATGTATGCTGTGTGTACTCATTAGAATGGCCTCATAGATGTGATTCTAATGAGTACACACAGCATACATTTGCAAGATAAGAGACGAAAATCTCCTTAATTAGGGCCCCGCACTGAAAGTGTGGGTGCCCTATAGTAATCACTCTGTCCGTCCGTCCGTCTGTCCGTCCACAAATTTTCCTACTCCTCTGATAGCGCTGCCGGGGCCCTAGTCAGTTTCACTGACAGCTCTAGTTATCCGTAACTATTTATTATATAGAGGCTTTCCTTAGGGGCTCAAGAATGGTTTTGACTCAGCCATGGTAAACAAGTCATCAAATTTCAAGCCATCGAAGTTCCACTGTACCAACAGTTTATACAATGACAAAACAAGTTTCAGTGACAATCCTTAGCTGAAGATGGGATGAGAAGCCTCTGTGGTGTAGTGGTTATGCTACTCGCCTGGTAAACCGGGGATCTCAGGATCTATCCCGGGCTTCTCCAGACTTTAGGACGAGTCTTTAAACCAAGGTCCCGTCTCTGTACGACCTTAGCTGTTGGTGGGATATAAAACTGAAACACACTCACTCACACTCACAAGACGGTATGGGAAATGGAAATGTTCAAGAATATTGTATTTGCTACTCCAAATTAACAAGTGTTGTGGATATTCGTTAAACGAGGCAATTCTAAAGCATGTGTTTGCAGGGCCTTTTCCCCTCAGTTTCTCTGAGAAACATTTGTTTCTCAGAGAAACTGAGGGGAAAAGGCCCTTTATATTACCTACTATACTACTCCTTACTGAGATTTTTATAGTGACAAATTCTTTATAACGGTGAAGTGTTCGTGCACAAATACCGTCATTATAACAAGGGTCCTCTGAACATAAAACATTTATATGGAGTTATTCAAACACTTAACCCTTATCTTGCTGTTCACGACATTCCCTATCTTTGCAAACAGTGTAGATCCAGATCAGATGGCTTCTAAAGAAGCCATCTGATCAGGATCTATACTGTTTGGTATTTAGTTTATGAATTTGTAGCAATAAATTACATCAAGTAATTTGATTGGTTGATAGACAGAAATGGGTGTGGCTTAAATGAATATTCAGCAAGAGAAGGGATAATAATGTTCCCATAGACAAAGATCTGTCATGCAAATTATGCGGCAGCATTTGTTTTGACTACACTGATCACTTTCAAAATTTATAAAATTAATAATTATATTTTCAGGATTAATCGGTCGTCATGGTTTTGTAGTTGGACATCTACCAGCAGTTTCCCCTGATCCAGTGTTGTTCCCAAGTTATGATGATATCTCTGGCAGAGCAAGCTACCCAAGAGTGAAAGCTCATGGTGAGTTTTTACATCATCATCACCAGGCCCCCGCCCATTGGGGCTTGAAGAAATAGATGGGCTGCATGATGCTTCTACGCAGAGCTGAAACCGACCCGCACACGAGTACTGGTAAACTGCTTAGAGGATCTAAGCCTGCCCAGGCAAAATGGTGTGAGTCGGCCTTTCCATGCTTATAAACCCTATTGGTTTCATTGGGCGGCAGGGCTTGAGACGTCATTTCATCTCAATGTCGGGTAAAAGTCCCACAAAATTGGAAGCAACGTCTCAAAAATGTCCTTTACAGAGTTGATGGGGATGTAAAACCTCAAATCAAACAAAATCATCCCTTGGGCCCAGTTGTTCAAAGCCTCGTTAGCTTAACAAGCTCATTAATGGTCATATTGTTAACTATTCTAACATTTTTTGCTACCTATAATTTTGTTATTTTTGCTGAAAAAATGTGAGCAGTATGCAAAAGCTGCTCACATTTTTCCAGCAATAATATTACTATATTTGCCATATTAAATGATCAAAGTTTTAATGGTTTGTTAACTAACGACGTTGTTAGTTTTGATCACTGGCCCCAGACGTATTAAGAGCAACATCCACATAAGTAGGCCCCCTTGCGGCATGCATGCCAGATCTCACACCAGACATCCAGTTGTGTCTACCATTCTACCATGAGGGTTGATAGCTGAGGGCTTCCTCTCTCCTCAAGCTGAGAGCTTCCACCCTCTGTGATCCATCTTTGGCAGCTGCTTCAAAGTCATGTTGGGTCTCCTAGGTCCACGCTTTCCATCAACCTGTGTGTCACAGGCTGTCTTGACTGCACTGCTTGAGCATTCCATGTGTCCATACCAGTGGAGCCTTCCCTCCTTTAGGATGAGGCTCAGGTCCTCAATGCCAAGCCAGCTCCTTTGGGCCTGACAGTGAAAGTGTCTTAGGGCTTAACATAGCAGATCTGTCTGATCATTGCCCCGTCATTCCGCTGCAGACGTTGGAGGTTTGGCTTTATCAATGGCCTAGCCTAACTATAAGTAGCTAAAAACCTATGTTTTTATAGTTTTCACATTTGTCTGCCCGTAACACAAGTTCACAAGCATTTGTTTGGGGGCATTTGTTTGAGTTTAACAAGCACTTGTTTTCCATGTTGCCCCTTATGTTCATAAACAAAATAGCACAGAAGTATTCTTATATTTTCCATTTTTTAAAGAGAAAATCGGGCACCAGGCCTGATTGTGTTTTTTATGCCCCCGGAATCTAAGAGATTCGGGGGCATATAGTTTTTGGTCTGTCCGTCTGTTTGTCTGTTTGTCCGTCTGCAAAAACTTTAACATTGGGCATAACTTTTGAATGGTAGTAGATAGAGCTTTCATATTTCACATGTGTATACCTTATCACAAGACCTTTCCAGTGGTACCATAATTTTTGATCTCGTGACCTTGAACTTGACCTTTGACCTATTTTTTTCCGTCTGTTTGTCCGTTTGTCCGTCTGCAAAAACTTTAACATTGGGCATAACTTTTGAATGGTAGTAGATAGAGCTTTCATATTTCACATGTGTATACCTTATCACAAGACCTTTCCAGTGGTACCATAATTTTTGATCTCGTGACCTTGAACTTGACCTTTGACCTATTTTTTTTCAAATTTTTTAAAAACATTAACATTGGCCATAACTTTCGATTGGTAAGTGATAGGGCTTTCATATTTCATATGTGCATTCATTGTCACAAGACCTTTCTAGTGGTACCATAATTTTTGACCTTGTGACCTTGACCGTGATGTTTGACCTACTTTTTTAAAACTTTAACATTGGCCATAACTTTCGATTGGTAAGTGGTAGGGCTTTCATATTTCACATGTGCACTCCTTGTCACAAGACCTTTCTAGTGGTACAATAATTTTTGACCTCGTGACCTTGACCTTTGACCTACTTTTATAAACTTAAACATTGGCCATAACTTTCGATTGGTTAGTAGTTGGGCTTTCATATTTCACACGTGCACTCCTTGTCACAAGACCTTTCTAGTGGTACCATAATGTTTGTCCATCCAGACACCCCCCCCCCCCCCCCCAAGGTCAAGGTCACTGTGGCTATTTTTAGAAAAACTTTGTCATCGCTCTAGCGCCAACATTTCTTTACTGATTTCAATATAACTTCACACAAATTTTCCTTATGACAATATCTCGAGCGAGTTTCGACTTTCAAGGTCATGACCTCAAGGTCAAGGTCACTGTGGCTATATTTAGAAAAACTTTGTCATCGCTCTAGCGCCTACATTTCTTGGCCATACCTTTTGATTGCTTAGAGATACTGCTTTCATATTAAAATGCGCTGTCCGGGGGCATCAGTGTTTCACAAACACATCTTGTTATGCCCCCGGAATCTAAGAGATTCGGGGGCATATAGTTTTTGGTCTGTCCGTCTGTTTGTCTGTTTGTCCGTCTGCAAAAACTTTAACATTGGGCATAACTTTTGAATGGTAGTAGATAGAGCTTTCATATTTCACATGTGTATACCTTATCACAAGACCTTTCCAGTGGTACCATAATTTTTGATCTCGTGACCTTGAACTTGACCTTTGACCTATTTTTTTCCGTCTGTTTGTCTGTTTGTCCGTTTGTCCGTCTGCAAAAACTTTAACATTGGGCATAACTTTTGAATGGTAGTAGATAGAGCTTTCATATTTCACATGTGTATACCTTATCACAAGACCTTTCCAGTGGTACCATAATTTTTGATCTCGTGACCTTGAACTTGACCTTTGACCTATTTTTTTTCAAATTTTTTAAAAACATTAACATTGGCCATAACTTTCGATTGGTAAGTGATAGGGCTTTCATATTTCATATGTGCATTCATTGTCACAAGACCTTTCTAGTGGTACCATAATTTTTGACCTTGTGACCTTGACCGTGATGTTTGACCTACTTTTTTAAAACTTTAACATTGGCCATAACTTTCGATTGGTAAGTGGTAGGGCTTTCATATTTCACATGTGCACTCCTTGTCACAAGACCTTTCTAGTGGTACCATAATTTTTGACCTCGTGACCTTGACCTTTGACCTACTTTTATAAACTTTAACATTGGCCATAACTTTCGATTGGTTAGTAGTAGGGCTTTCATATTTCACACGTGCACTCCTTGTCACAAGACCTTTCTAGTGGTACCATAATGTTTGTCCATCCAGACACACCCCCCCCCCAAGGTCAAGGTCACTGTGGCTATTTTTAGAAAAACTTTGTCATCGCTCTAGCGCCAACATTTCTTTACTGATTTCAATATAACTTCACACAAATTTTCCTTATGACAATATCTCGAGCGAGTTTCGACTTTCAAGGTCATGACCTCAAGGTCAAGGTCACTGTGGCTATATTTAGAAAAACTTTGTCATCGCTCTAGCGCCTACATTTCTTGGCCATACCTTTTGATTGCTTAGAGATACTGCTTTCATATTAAAATGCGCTGTCCGGGGGCATCAGTGTTTCACAAACACATCTTGTCACTTCATGTTTTAGAGAAAGTCAGGCTTGACAAAGTTGATTGTTTGTCCAAATCAGAACAGAACCAAGGACAAGGATTGTAGCCACATAGAATCGTCTCAGACACCTTCATGACTTTCTGTAATTCTCCTAAAATTTAACATATTTATTTCATGATCCAGCAAGGAGTCCAAATGATGCAGACAGAATGACAAACAGTGTAGATCCTGATCAGACTGCTCCGGCAGGAGCAGTCTGATCTGGGTCTGCACTGTTTGCTTATGCCTATCTGTCCTAATACTTAGGATTGCACTTTAAGATAAAACACTTTTGTTTTGTCAGTTTAGTCCACACTGTTGTCAACTGAAAACATTCCAGGCATACACTGCCAGCCTTGATGGCTCAGCCGAATGCGTGTCTGACTGGTGATCAAGAGGATGCGGGGTTCGATCCATGCCGTGTCAGCAACCCTCTTTGCTGAAGGTTGATCATGAAATGTTTTTTGCAGTAATTCTTTCCCTACCACTGATTCAAGAAGGGCTGTTGTCAATTTCTGGCGAAAGAATGTGCACTGTAGTGGTTAACAGCTTATATATAAGCCTGTCCAGGAAAAGGGTCGTTCTGTTAAGTGGCCAGCTTCACATGACCTAAATAGTGCTTACTGGGCTGTTAAACTCCAAAGGAAACCAAATCCATGCATATACAGTAGAACTTCGATGGCTCGACCTTCGATGGCTCGAACACCGATGGCTCGTTTACCATGGCTGAGTCGAACCCGTTCTTGAGTCCCTAGGGAATTTCTGTACATAAGAAATAGGGAGGGTAAAAATTAGGATATTTTCGTCTTTTATTAGCTCACCTGTCACGTAGTGACAAGGTGAGCTTTTGGGATCACTTTTTGTCCGTCGTCCGTCGTGCGTCCGTGCGCCTCGTGCGTGCGTCCGTGCGTCCGTCCGTAAACTTTTCCTTTAAATGACATCTCCTCCTAAACCACTGATCAGATTTTGACCAAACTTCACAGGAATGATCCTTAGGTGGTCCCCTTTCAAAGTTGTTCAAATGGTTCCGGTCCGTTGCACATATAGGTCACAGGAGCCAAAAATAGATTTTTTTCACCGAAAACTTAAAAAATCTTCTTCTCTGAAACCACAAGGCCCAGGACATTGATATTTGGTATGAAGCTTCATCTAGTGGACCCCTACCAAGATTGTTCAAATTATTGTGCTGGGGCCAAAAATGCCCCCGCACCGGGGCCCTTTGGGTTTACATGGGCTTATATAGGGAAAATCTTTAAAAATATTCTTCTCTGAAACTGCAAGGCCCAGGTCTTTGATATTTGGTATGAAGCTTCATCTAGTGGACCCCTACCAAGATTGATCAAATTATAGTGCTGGAGATAAAAATGCCCCCGCACCGGGGCCCTTTGAATTTACATGGGCTTATATAGGGAAAATCTTTAAAAATCTTCTTCTCTGAAACCACAAGGCCCAGGTCTTTGATATTTGGTATGAAGCTTCATCTAGTGGACCCCTACCAAGATTGTTCAAATTATAATGCTGGGGCCAAAAATGCCCCCGCCCGGGGGCCCTTTTGTTTTACATGGGCTTATATAGGGAAAATCTTTAAAAATCTTCTTCTCTGAAACTGCAAGGCCCAGATCTTTGCTATTTGGTATGAAACTTCATCTATTGGACCCCTACCAAGATTGTTCAAATTATAGTGCTGGGGCCAAAAATGCCCCCGCCTCCGGGCCCTTGGTTTTACATAGGCTTATATAGGGAAAATCTTTAAAAATCTTCTTTTCTGAAACTGCAAGGCCCAGGTCTTTGATATTTGATATGAAGCTTCATCTTGTGGACCTCTACCAAGATTGTTCAAATTATAGCCCTGGGGCCAAAAATGCCCCTGCTCAAGGGCCCTTTGGTTTTACATAGACTAATATAGGGAAAATCTTGAAAAATCTTCTTCTCTGAAACCACAAGGCTTAGGTCTTTGATATTTATTATGAAGCTTCAGCTAGTGGACCTCTACCAAGATTGTTCAAATTATAGCCCTGAGACCAAAAATGCCCCCGCCATGTGGCCCTTTGGTTTTACATAGACTTATATAGGGAAAATCTTTAAAAATCTTCTTCTCTGAAACCACAAGGCTTAGGTCTTTGATATTTGTTATGAAGCTTTAGCTAGTGGACCTCTACCAAGATTGTTCAAATTATAGCCCTGGGGCCAAAAATGCCCCCGCTCTGGGGCCCTTTGGTTTTACATAGACTTATTTAGGGAAAATCTTGTTTTACATAGACTTCTGTATGCAGGGTAAACCTTTAAAATCTTCCTCTCTGAAACCACAAAGCCCAGGTCTTTCATATTCGATATGAAGCTTCATCTTGTGGACCTCTACCAAGATTGTTCAAATTATAGCCCTGGGGCCAAAATTGACTCTGCCTGGGACTCACTAATTATACATTGGATCAGGTGAGCGAACCAGGGCCCTCTGGGCCCTCTTGTCTTGCAAATGTATGCTGTTTGTACTCATTAGTGATTCTAATGAGTACACACAGCATACATTTTTCATTATAGAACACAGAAAAAGATGTCATAAAGTATGTCGTTATGCCTCCTGGCAGTAACCCTCAGTGGCTCGAACTACCCCTGTCTCGAACATATTTTCATGGTCTCAAAGGTGTTCGAGCCATCGAAGTTCGACTGTACTGTGATCTGTGACTGTATATCAGCTCTCAGTTTCTCACAGACTCCAAGGGACTGGAAGTTTTGGTTTGAGATAAAGGTAGTTTGAGATGAAACAACACAGCCTAAAATTTAGTTTGACTGAAACAGATTGAAAAACAGAAAGTGAACTGTACATGATTTTCTTTCAGCGTGTCTGATGTTGATAGCATGGATATTCTTTGCTCCGATCGGTCTCCTGTGGATGAAGTACTACACAACAATGTGGCCAAACAGCCGCTTCATGGGAGAGAGATATTGGTTTGTGGTATGTTGACAAGCTTAACCCATTCAGTTAAAGGGGTACCTTGACAAACAGTGCAGGCCCAGATCGGATGCTGCAGAATGCGGCATCTGATCAGGGCCTCCACTGTTTGCAAAAAGTTCAGCCATTTTCCTATTAAATTTTGATGAAAACACAACCTGACCCCTTAAATTTTGAAATGAACTCCAGCTATATATAAGGAGGAAGATTCCATTTGGTACAAAATGGGTTAAACCTTAGTTTACATGGTCAAAAAATTACACACAAACAGAGGATAAGCACATACATTATTTGATAACTCTTTTCGTGCTGAATAAATTAATTAGCCACACCCATTTCATACTATCAACCTATCAAATTTATTTGAAATAATGTATCCATTCAAATCTGCTAACTGAATGAAAACAGTGTAGATCCTGATCAGATGGCTTCTACATCTATACTGTTTGCAGAGGTAGGAGTTATTGTGGTTCAGTGGTATAAGGGTAAAGTGCATGAACAAACAAAAAACTAGTTTGTATCTTGGGGAAATAAGATTAAGTAGAACTCAAGACAAGATTAAGAAGACATTCGTAGAGGTATTGTTGAGTTTCAAAGAAATTCTGTAGATCAATTTAATAGCTAATTCTATTTTCTTTGCATGATGCTTCCACGTAAAGCTGAATCCGACCGCACACGAGTACTGGTAAACCGCTTAGAGGATCTAAGCCTGTCCAGGCAAAGCGGTGCGAGTTGGACCATCCATGCTTATAAACCCTTTTGGTTCCATTTTGAGACAGGGCTTGAGATGTCATTTCATCTCAATTTCAGGTAAAAGTCCTACAAAATTGGAAGCAAGGTCCTCAAAATGACCTCTTTAGTGTTCACGGGGATGTAAAACCTCAAATCAAACAAACAAAACAACATAGTTTCTAGTGCATTCCTACTGTGTATTTAATGTGCTAGCTTCATAGTTTATTAAACTGGAATGATATGCATTTACTACCATTTTTGGATATAGTTTGCATGTTTATTTCAAAAGGCAAAATTTCAGAAAAGTATTTGAGCACATTTGTTAGGCCTACTCTTCTTAGTAGCACAGATATTCTCTACATACAAAGCCTTGGTTGCTTAGTCAGATGTGTGACTGACTGAAAACTAATGACATCCTTCGTTAAAACTTTGATCATTTATTATGGCAAATTTGCTAATATTTTTGCTGAAAAAATGTGAGCAGCTTTTGCAGATGCAAAAGCTGCTCACATTTTTTTTCAGCAAAAATAACAAAATTTTAGATATTGTACTTGGTACAACAGTTAACAATTTGCCCACTAACGAGCTTGTTAAGCTAACGATGCTTTGCACAACTGGCCCCAGGTGGTCACGTATGATACTTGCTGTCGGCAGTATTTTTTCATGGATTATTTCTTTTCTATTGTCATTCTCTCCTAGTGATTCAAGAAGGGAAGGTGTCATTTTCGGGCAAAAAATGTGCACTGTACTCATCATTTATGTATGAACCTGCCCGGAAAAAATTAGGTAAACTGACCAGCTCGATGTGAACTTAATAGTGTTGACAGGGCCGTTAAACTCCAAAAGAAAACAAAAAATACTGTACATTATATGCTGAGATCATCAGGTAATAAAAAAAGTTTGGTGCAACTGCACAGCACAGTATTTTGAAAACAAAATTTTGTAAAAGAAATAACATGGATAAATGTTTATTATCCTTATATCTTGATAAATAATATATTGTTAGTGCCTGTCTTCTGAAGGTGGCTGTGTTCTATACCTACAGCATATGTTTTGATGTAGACATTACATTAACAAATCTGTAAAGAACACCCCTGTAAACACCAGTTTACATTAAGTAGAGAAAACATTTGCCAGGGTGTACACTTTTAGCTCACCTGCCACGTAATGACATGGTGAGCTTTTGTGACCACTTATAATCCGTCGTCTGTCTGTCAACAATTTACTTAAAAGACGGTATTTTGAAATGTTCCTTGGGTGACCTTGTACCAAAATTGTCAAAATGGTTCCGCTCTGCTGGACAAGATGGCCACCAGAGCTATAAATAGAAAACCTTGAAACCCCATCTCCTCCTAGGCCACTGGCCCAATTTCAAAATAATTTCACAGGAATATTCCTTGGGTGACCCTCTACCAAAAGTGCCTGAATGAACAAGATGGCTGCCAGAGCTAAAAATAGATAATGGGGATCACTAAAGAATATCTTTACGATTTTCTATAAAATAAAGTGTGTTGTGGGTACTCATTAGAATCGCCTCATCGAGGCGATTCATCACCTCATCGAGGCGATTCAAATGAGTACATGCAAAATAGCTTTTAAGACAACATCCCTTAAATATACATAGACATGTACGTGGATATCTAGAGCAGTTGGAAGAAATCTCTAGGGTCTCCAGAGCGAGTTTGAAATAGCCGAGGTAAATGAGTTATCCATGTTTGACTTATCGAAGTTTAACTGTATGTTGTATATTTATCAGGCCCACTTCAACTGTGCCTTCTGGGTGGTATTGCTGGTCATCATCTCTGTTATTATCATCATTGTGGAAGCGGATGGCTATAGTAAGGTAGGTTTACATTACAGGGACAGTAGAAACGTTGATTCTTTAGTTTGAATATTAGAGAGAATGTTTCAATCAATGTTCTGTTGGACCTACTACACACCAGTGGAATTCAGTATTACCATAATGATCCTAAGTATTGGGACAAACAGGCCTGAGCAAACAGTGCAGACCCAGATCCGACTGCTCCAGCAGTCTGATCAGGGTCTACAATGTTTGCCATTCCATCTTCACCTTTTGGACTTCTTGCTAGATCGAGAAATAAATTTGTAAAATTACAGCAAGTTCTCAAGGTGTCCGACTTTTTAGGATTTTTACAGTAAACCATCTCGGTGAAAATCAAAGCACTAACAGTACTGGTAGGTCCTTTGTCTCGGAGTGTGGGCTGGAAAAATGTTCTGAAGGGGGACTTAGACTGTTTCGTTTAACCCTAAAAACAGGGTAGACCCTGCAGCATCTGATCTGGGTCTACACTGTTTCCCAAACCCAACACATGATTCACGTCCAGATTCTGTATACACCACAAACTCAATATAACTTTGTTTGTTATAACACAGTTTTTGATATATCATGGTTTCAAGATGGATCCCAAAAATGTATAGTTTATATAGAAAAATGACCATAAATGGTCATTTTTCCATATAAACTATTCATTTATGCAGATATAATATGGTTGTTTAACTAAAGGTTCCTGCGTGTGGCCCCAACAATAGTGTTATAAAGAGATTGTGGTGTATAACCCACTTACCCAACACTGACTTCACATATATAAGAATAGCAGGTCTATTTTCTAGAGGTAACCATTACCTGAATTTCCTATTAATCATTGATAATCATGTAGACATCAACAACAAAACTTCTGTTCTTCTTTGATAAAATAAGGTTTTATTTAAAATGCCCAGCATACATTTCAAAACGAGGCCTGTTTGTTTTGTTTTGTTTGTTTTGAGGTTTAACGTCCCTGTCAACACTGTAAAGGTCATTTTGGAGACGTTGCTTCCAATTTTGTAGGATTTTTACCCGACCTTGAGATGAAATGACATCTCAAGCCCTGCCGCCCAATGAAACCAATAGGGTTTATTAACATGGTTGGATCGATTCGCACCGCTTTGCCTGGAAAGGCTTAGATCTTCTAAGCAGTTTACCAGAACTCATGTATGTGTGGGTCGGTTTCAGCTCTGCGCGGAAGCATCATGCAGCCCATCTATTTCTTCAAGACCTGATTGGCGGGGGCCGTAGGTCCAGTTCTTTATGTGAGAAAAAAAATTATAATTGCCCGATTATGCAAGTGCTGCTTAAGTGATTTATCACAGAAACTCAAGTACCCTTTTTTACTGCAGGCCCCTGCCTATCGGGGCTAGAAGGAATAGATTAGTCTGCATGGTGCTTCCACGCAGAGCTGAAACCGACCGAACATGAGTACTTGTGAACCGCTAAGAGGGTCTCAGCCTGCCCAGCAGGCAAAGTGATGCGAGTCCGACCGTCCATAATATAAACCTTATTGGTTTCATTGGGCGGCAGGGCTTGAGAAGTCATTTCATGTCAATGTCGGGTAAAAGTCCCCCGAAATTGGAAACAATGTCTCTAAAGTGACCTAAATTGTGTTGACGGGGATGTTAAACCTCAGTTCAAACAAACAAACCCTATTTGTACAGACTAACCTGAGCAAACAGTGTAAACATGAGATGCTGCAGAATGCAGCATCTCATCAGGGTCTATATTGTTTGCCACTCATCGAGCTATTTTTATACACAACATCAGTTAGTTACGGAACCCGGGAAGGGACATGATTTTTTTTTTTTTATGTTGTGCGAACAAGATAATATCTTGAGCGGACAAGATATTATCTTGTTCGGGCAACATATTATCTTGTGCAGACAAGATATTATCTTGTGCGGACAAGATATGATCTTGTTCGCACAACATTATATATTGTGCACACAAGATGTTATCTTGTTGGCACAACATATTATCTTGTTTGCACAACATAGATCTTGGGAAGTTGTGCGGACAAGATATTATCTTGTGCGGACAAGATATTAACTTGTGCGGACAAGATCTATGTTGTGCAGACAAGATATTATCTTGTGCGGACAAGATAATATCTTGTATGCACAACTTAATATCTTGTGCGGACAAGATAATATCTTGTCTGCAAAAGATAATATGTTGTCCGCACAAGATAATATCTTGTGCGGACAAGATACTATGTTGTGCGGACAAGATATTATCTTGTGCGGACAAGATGATATGTTGTCCTCACAAGATAATATCTTGTCAGCACAAGATATTATCTTGTACGCACAACTTATAAAATAAAAAAAATCATGTCCCATCCCGGATTCCGTAGGTAGTAAATTTAACTTGTTCAAATTTTTAGAACAAGTATAGTAAGGATTTTATGTGTCTGAATGTTTATGGTAAATACAATAAACTTAAGGGGAATGGGAACACCTTCAGTGGAGGCAACTCCTGCAAAAGTATTTTTGTTTCCCATGTCAATAGGGGTCAACTCTTAAAGGAAGAGTTGACCCTATTTGTTCGGAAAAGCGAACAGGAAGTTCCCAAAGTTGTCTCCCTTTGAAAAATGGCAGAAAAATCTGTCAGCTGTTCCCATTCCCCTTAAGTCCACTTGCATAATTGAATGGTAACTGCCCACTAGGGTTTCTAATCCATCATCAAGTGGTAGCAGAGGCTCCAACAGATTTGTCGAAAGTCTTGTCCGTTTTATAAAGGAGTTTTGTAAAGACTAACATTTGAACCACTGAAAAAGGGAGCTATCTCACTACTGAATCACTTCCTGGTCATTTTTTTATGTTGATGTTTATGTTAATGACAACCTTTATGTTGATGACAGCCTGATTTAACTGTTGCTTACATCTTTTATGTGCCTTTATATTCTACATTATGAACATTTTGTTTCAGATACCAGAGCTTCCAGGGAAAGCCCACCCTATACTGGGGATTATCATTTTCTGCTGTATAATACTTATAGTAAGTTCAGTAATATATTCATCATAGACAAGTTTGTTTTCAATCAAGTCTATAAATCCTTTAGAAATGCATCAGTTCACAAATTACACAAGATTTACAAAAGCAAAATCAGTAAAAAAGTTCTACCAGATTTTCAAAAGCATGATCAACATTTCATTTAACTATTGGCATATCTAAAAGAAAAAAAAAAGGAATTATTTTTATACACCTCAACCTCTGTACAAGACTGTTGTTGGGGTTAGAAGCAGTAACCATGTTAGTTAAACAAACATGTTATAGCCAAACAAAAAAATATAGATTACAGTTGAACTTCAATGGTAGTTACCTTTTGGACTACTAAAATCTGTTCGAGACAGGGGTAGTTCGAGCCCCAGGGGTTATAATGGGGTTAATTTTGGGACTTCTTTTCGGTGTTATATAATAAAAATGTATGCTGTGTGTACTCATTAGAATCGCCTCATCAAGGCGATTCTAATGAGTACACACAGCATACATCCCAAAGTCCCAAAGGTGGTCCTTGACCAGAGGACACTGTGGGCAGAAAAGGCAAAGAAAGATTAAGTGCACCCTTCAAAATAAGCTTTTTAAAGCAGAATAAGTCTTAATTTTAGGTGGTCTTAATAGGGGAATTTTACTGTATACCTGTTCAGTGCAGTCAGTTATTATCTTCTGTTTCATTTCAGCCAATCATTGCCCTGTTGAAGGCTTTCTGCGGAGAACGGCACACATGCCGCCCACTGGGCAACTGGTTCTACTTCCTCTGCTGGGCTATTGCCTTCTGCCTTGCCAGTAAGTAAATGGGCAGGATACAGCAAAATACTACAGAGAACCCGCATTAAAACGGCAGTATTTTTTCCCTATTATTGTGCCTTTATAATGAATTATCCCAGTTAGGATTATGATAGGTCTTTTCCACATCATTACTCCAAGAAACAAATGTTATAGACATTTGTTAGAATCGCCTTGATGAGGCGATTCTAACAAATATCTATAGCATTTGCTTCTTGGAATATCAAATTACAAGAATCTTTCATGACTATGGATTCGATTTGGGCATTTCCAACCTGAGGAAAGCCCACATCGCTCGGAATCGAGGATAAGTCTTGAGCTAAAAATTCATTTCATTAAAATTGTTGTTATAGCGAGTTTTGCCGTTATAACGAATGTCGGTATAAAGAAGGTTGACTGTATATGTACTTAGTTACAGATAAGGATGAGTATTCATAGCAACAGATAAGTTTGGTATATTTAGCTCGGCCGTTTTCGAAGAAAACGACGAGGTATTGTCATAGCTCTGTCGTCGTCTGCGTTGTCGTCATGCAAAAACTTGGACATTTTGTAATATCTCTGTCATTACTGAACATATTAACTTGAAACTCGGAATAGTTGTTCATTATGAAAAGGGGAACTCATACCAATAGGTGAGGTAACTCTCAAAATATTTTTGACACAGTTATGCCCCTTTTTGGACTTAGAATTTTTGCAAAAACTTGGACATTTTGTAATATCTCTGTCATTACTGAACATATTAACTTGAAACTCGGAATAGTTTTTCATTATGAAAAGGGGAACTCATACCAATAGGTGAGGTAACTCTCAAAATATTTTTGGTACAGTTATGCCCCTTTTTCGACTTAGAATTTTTGTTTAACTAAAAGAAACTGCAGCCGAGCGTTGGCACCCGCATGCGGTGCTCTTGTTTGATAATTGAAGGATACTTTTTGTGAATTCTCTATAAAAACCTATGTTGTGGGCGAGGTGGTTCTAAGGTTTATATGGTGAAATAAAGAAAACTATGCTTCAGTCAACAAAAAATACCAAGCTTATCCGTTGCTATGAATATTTTATTTTCTGTTTGAAACATATGTGGTGGGTTCTTGTTAGAATAGCCTCATCAAGGTGATTCTAACAAGTACAATCAATACATGAGTTTTATGGAAAATAAGAATAAAAATCCAATTATTATCCTCTTTACTCATCAAATCAAACTCATATATCTGTTCGCTATGATCATAGCATTCCTGGGAAACTCTTGAAAGAGGGAATTTGCTACCTTGGAATTTGACCCAAAATGTACAGAAATATCTACCCTCATCACTGGAGGTCAGTGTCGGTTTCCACAAATTGAAGTTAATCTAAACTCTATATTATCAAAATCTTTTGAATATGGTTGAGTTTTGATGAAGCGATAAATACAAGACAGAGAATGCTGATGAAGATAATAAATCCTTTGCAAGCAAGAGTTGAGCCAGATTCTTTAACTTGTTTTCAGAAAACAGTTATACAGAACAACTGTTTGTATGCCACTACAATTGCATGTTCTGTGACATCACGGGCATAAAATATTCAGGTTGTGCGTACATGTTTACAATTTTAAAATGCAGGTACAGCATGACCTCTTTATAAAATTGTTCATTATAACATGGTTTTGGATATAACATGGATCCAGACAATGTATAGATTATATTGAAAAATGACCATAAATGGTTGTTTTGCCATATAATCTATATATTTTTGTTTGCCTATAAAGAAGTTAATTTACTATCAAACTTGGTTTCTGCTTTGGACTCCAAAAGTAGTTACAAAGAGGTTGTGTGGCTCCCACCCATCCGGACTTGAAGAAATAGATGGCCTGCATGATGCTTCCACGCAGAGCTGAAACTGACCCGCACACGAGTACTGGTAAACCTCTTAGAGGAACTAAGCCTGCCCAGGCAAAGCGGTGCGAGTCGGACCGTCCATGCTTATAAACCCTATTGGTTTCATTGGGCGACAGGGCTTGAGATGTCATTTCATCTCAATGTCGGGTAAAAATCCTGCAAAATTGGAAGCAAGGTCTCCAAAATGACCTATACAGTGTTGACGGGGACATTCAACCTCAAATCAAACAAACAAACAAAATAAAGAGGTTGTGGTGTATTTTTGACTCACAGTGAGAAATGTTTGCTTTTATTTTTCAGTCCCAAACATCTTCATTGGGATAGATATGGGCAAGGCTAATGTGCCATGGTGGCTGACCTGGATTATTTGTATCTTCTTCATCTTTCATCTCATCTGTGAGGTGTTGTTGGAGATACACCAGTGCTGCACTCATAAGAGAAATAAAGGTAAGATTTATTGTTTTATTAGTTTGCCTATTCAAAGTACTAAGAGAATTATTGTAGTTGTCCATGTACCTGTTCCCATTATATTGCAGTCATATCTAAGCAACCACATGCCAGAAAGCTTTCATATCTGGGACATAAGTGCCTGGGAGGGTGAGGCTAAAGATCAAAATCTAGCAAAATTTTGTAAAGTTCCCTAATGCAGTGGTAAAGCTATTCAAATTCTTCTATCTCAGCAATCATGATTCAGTAAACATCCATATTTGGAATAAACTTGGGTATAAGCCTGTCTAACAAAATTGTTGTTAGCCCATTATGAGCTCATTAGTGTTGACTGGGCCTTTAATCTCCAAACCAATCAAACATTTCTTAATACTTCTTTTTCATGATTCATTGTTGGTGCTTCAAGTTACTTTTTGCTGCTTTCTTACGAGGGCTGATTGATATGTTGTGAGTCTCATATTGAAGAATTTGAATTTTTTCAGACGTATATTATTTTTAGCTCACCTGTCACGTAGTGACAAGGTGAGCTTTTGTGATCACTTTTCGTCCGTCGTCCGTCGTCAGTGTGTGTGTGCGTGCATGTGTGCGTAAACTTTTTCTTCAAATGACATCTCCTCCTAAACCACTGATCGGATTTTGACCAAACTTCACAGGAATGATCCTCAGGTGGTCCCCTTTCAAAGTTGTTCAAATGGTTCCGGTCCATTGCACATCTAGGTCACAGGAGCTAAAAATAGATTTTTTAAACGAAAACTTTAAAAATCTTCTTCTCTAAAACCGCAAGGCCCAGGCCTTTGATATTTGGTATGAAGCTTCATCTAGTGGACCTCTACCAAGATTGTTCAAATTATAGCCCTGGGGGCCAAAATGCCCCCGCCCCGGGGGCCTTTGGTTTTACATGGGCTTATATAGGGAAAATCATTAAAAAATCTTCTACTCTGAAACCACAAGGCTCAGGTCTTTAATATTTGGTGTGAAGCTTTACCTGGTGGACCTCTACTAAGATTGTTCAAATTATAGCCTTGGGGCCAAAAATGCCCCGCCCCGGGGGCCTTTGGTTTTACATAGGCTTATACAGGGAAAATCTTTAAAAATCTTCTTCTCTGGAACCGCAAGCCCAGATCTTTGATATTTGGTGTGAAGCTTCATCTAATGGACCTCTACCGACATTGTTCAAATTATAGCCCTGGGGGCCAAAATGCCCCGCCCCGGGGGCCTATGGTTTTACATAGGCTTATATAGGGAAAATCATTAAAAAATCTTCTTCTCTGAAACCACAAGGCCAAGGTCTTTAATATTTGGTGTGAAGCTTTACCTGGTGTACCTTTACTAAGATTGTTCAAATTATAGCCTTGGGGCCAAAAATGCCCCCGGCCCGGGGGCCTTTGGTTTTACATAGGCTTATAAAGGGAAAATCTTTAAAAATCTTCTTCTCTGAAACCGCAAGGCCCAGATCTTTGGTATTTGGTGTGAACCTTCATCTAGTGGACCTCTTTCAAGATTGTTCAAATTATAGCCATGGGGCCAAAAATGCCCCCACCCCGGGACCCTTTGGTTTTTCATAGGCTTATAAAGGGAAAATCCTTAAAAAATCTTCTTCTCTGAAACCGCAAGGCCCAGATCTTTGGTATTTGGTGTGAAGCTTCATCTAGTGGACCTCTTTCAAGATTGTTCAAATTATAGCCCTGGGGCCAAAAATGCCCCCACCCCGGGACCCTTTGGTTTTTCATAGGCTTATATAGGGAAAACCTTAAAAAACTTCTTGTCTGAAACCAGAAGGCCCAGGTCTTTGATATTTGGTACATGTATGAAGCTTCATCTAGTGGACCATTACCAAGTTTGTTCAAATTATAGACCTCGGGCCTAGAATGTACTGGAGACACTAATTCTCAGGTGAGCGATTCAGGGCCCTCTGGGCCCTCTTGTTTAACACAATCCCCTTCAGTATCTATACACTTTTGCCAGAGGTGTTTAACGGCCTCGATGCCACTTTTATAGAACTTGGATGTTCAGAAAGTCATCCACTGCATAAAAATTATACGACATCATCGGACTGAAAGTGGGTGCCTCAAATAGCCATTTTCAGTTTTGGAAATAGATTAAAGCCTGATGGAGTCAGGAGCATTGTCCTAATGGAACAACACACCTTTAGAGAGCTTGCAACCTGGAGTGTATGTAATGTACACCTGCGAGTAATGGTCAAACGTGACCGATCGCAGTTTAAGTAGAAAGAAAGAAAGATAGTTGGCAAGATCTTCCTCAAAAAAGCGATAATGTGCGCCTGGTGTGATTCTGATCAACTGTCAGAAGTCTTGGTACCCATCGGACCGAAAGCTTTCTCATTGCAAGATCCTCTGTTAGAATGGAATGTTCTCTTTCGTGTGAAATGTCAACTCTACTGGCTATATATCATTCTGTGACTCGTGTGTCAGTCATAACAATATCATGGACTTTATTGAACATTTCTGGGGTTGCAACATTGACAGGCCTTCCAGGATGGGGGTCATCCTCAAGGCTCTGTCTGCCGTGCTTAAATTCTGCCACCCACCTTTTCACTGTAGCATATGACGGGGCATCTTTCCCTAGTGTTGCTACCATATCATTATGGTGTTGAACCTTTTTTATGCAAATCAGGGGCTGACAAATCCATTGCCCGGCCGCCCGGGACAAGTCCGAAATCGCGCCGGGCTGGTGCACTTTAACCTTTCGACGCCCGGTCGGGCAAGTGCAAAAATCGTCTACAACTGTCGGTAAAACTAGACCAGTAAGTACTAAGTAAATCACAATAATATCCGCTTTGTCGGCAATTCAGAGACAAAACCATCTATGTTTTTATAACGGTTCAATTATGACACTATTGTTAATCCCTGTCATATAATTACCAATTAAACACGATTGCCCGGCGGTGCGTGTCTTTCATTACTTGTGCAGTGTGTACCACCAGCGCTATCGATAAGCGTGACAAGGTGTGAAAATAAGATTAAGTTATGTCTCTAATTTGCGTCTATCCCTGCCGTAAAATTTAATCCACAATCAATGTGAAAATGATTTAATAGCTCCTAAGACGATTTGCTACATATTACGGTAGTAAAAACGGACTATTCTACTATCTCGTGAATGGTTATGTTTTGGCGCCAAATAGCAGACGCTGACAGAAAAGTCGAATTTTTTAATGTTGGTAACTGCGGATATGTCGCGCCTCTATCCACAACCGTTTAGCTAGCGAGAAAATATTTTTTACCGGTTCCAAACATTTTTTTTAATGAAAGAGATACGCCCAATTCAAATAAAACAATGACGTTAAACACGTGTAGGGTTGCTGGGGTCGGATGACGTCATTTAACGATCGCGTGCAGAAAAATGGGAGTGGTGGTTTATGGGCGACGATTTGGATGGCGGAAAGGATGATCGAATTGAACGTGCTTGTATGGCGGTCGTGGTGGTTTGGGTTCGTTTTGAATCGAGGGGGGCCCTCGTCCTGTGGTTCATGCTAAATAAATTGCATTCTTTTAATCTTTTATCTCGCTGCCCTGACACTTCTGATCTTTTGAGTAGATTTATACCGGCTGTAGCCCTTGTTTATCATGCGTGTCAAGCTAAATGAGTTTATATAACTGTATCTTAAATTACTAATCGGTAAAGGTATTATGTCAATTAACTTGAAAAAGTACCGTTATTGACTGTCACAACAACAGTATTTTCTACCGTATTACCGCACACAGGGAAATAAATAGAAGTGAATGCAATGATCAGGAATTGATACAATTAACCCGGAGCTCCCATCAGAGACACCAAAGAGCAAGAAACACAAACATCCTAATGGAAAGTGGTTGTGCTTGAAACTTCACAGAAACCTTGGATTATATTTATAAATGTCGGTCGTCACCATCGTCATCATTGTCATCCCCCCGCGCATCCAACTCCACTTTGAGTTCCAAAATCCTGGGCAAGTAGGATTTTGAGCCCGATGGGCAAGTGGAAAATTTTTGGATTTGTCAGGCTCTGCAAATATTGGATCCCTGCTCTTTCACCGATTTTGTCCATTTTGTAAAAGCTGCTTGTCTTGTTTACTTTAGAGTGCTACCTTGTTGATATAAACTGACCAAATGAGACCAGTCCTTGGGTACATGGCCCTATATAGTCAGAGAATAGTGAAACTTAAAAAGAACATCCCTGCCTACCTCCTTCAATACGAGGCTCACAACATATCAATCAGCCCTCGTATCTTTATATTCTCATTTTGTGTAATAAACATGTAATGTTATTATTATTATAACATGATTTTGGATATCACACAGTTTAGAGATGAATTCCAAAAATTATATAGATTATATAGAAAAATGACCATTTATACATGTCAATGTTATACAATCTATACAGTTCTGTTAGTTGGTACTAAAACGGTTTCTACTTTGGACCCCTACAATTTTGTTGTAAAGTGGTTATGATATACAGTAAAATTCCTATATTAAGACCACCTTTGGGACTGTAACAGTCCCAAAGGTGGTTTCTTATTAGGAGACTTTGTGTGTGGAAAACACACAGAAAGAACAACTGAAACCTCCTCAATAAGCTTTTAAAAGCAGATTTAGTTTTAATTTTAGATGGTCTTAAGGGGAATGGGAACACCTGGCAGATTTTTATGCCATTTTTCAAAGGGAGACAAGTATCGGGGCTTCCTGTTCTCTTTTCTTTAAGCCCTGTCCCACTGAAAAAGGGGTCTACTCTTAAAAGGAAGAATTTGCTCCTTCGGGAGCAAATTCTTTCCTTTAAGAGTAGACCCCTATTGAAATGGGAGACAAAAATACTTTTGCAGTTGTTGTCTCCCCTGAAGGTGTTCCCATTCTGCTTAATAGCGGAATTTTACTGTATTTGGTATTATTCTACTTCATTTTCAGAACTGAGAAAGAGGTACGAGCTGCAGAAGAAAGAGAACCCTAAGGTTCACATTCCTGAGCCATGGCCTTCCGTATGTATACTGTCATATTTCTTAGACATTTTTTTAAGCTGAATGGAATCTTCTTTACTATATATAGCAAGGGTCCAGTTATTCAAAACTCAGGACATTGTTAGTTAATGTATCGTTAGATCTTTGATCATTTAATATGGCAAATATGCTAATATTTTTGCTGAAAAAAATGTGAGCAGCTTTTGCAGATGCAAAAGCTGTTCACATTGTTTCAGCAAAAATAACACTAAATTAGATATTGTACTTGCTAGAACAGTTAACAATTTGACCACAAACGAGCTCGTTAAGCTAATGAGGCTTTGTACAACTGGCCCCTGGTGTCCATTTCAACATTTAGGGGTGTCTGATTTAGTTACCTTTGAAATTCAATTAAAGAATGGCTTGGATTTTTTGAAGACCATGATCAGCTGCCGAACATTGCGGTGGCTGATCTGGGCCTGCACTGGTTGCAGTGTACCCATTTAGGGTTAGTGTTTAAGAGAAGTCCAGATCACATTTTACCTTTACATTAACAAAGTTTATACAGGGTCATTGGCAAATAGTGCAGGCCCAGATCAGATGCTGCAGATTGAGGCCTTCACTGTTTGCAGAAAGTATAACAATTTTCTTTTCTAACTGTATTTCTAAAAATAACAACCAGACACCCCAGGATTTTGAAATGAACACCTGCTGGATTCGATTCAATACAAAATGGATTAAAAAGATCACAAGATCTTTAGCAAGCAAATATATGTCTGGTCATTTATGTGTTCGGGGGTAGAATTAGATCAGTCCAATTTTTCCTCTCAGTCATAACACAATTTTCCCAGGGAGAATGACGCAAGACACTCAGTGACCATATAGCATACATGGAATAATAATCAGACTGCATGGATGTGCAGGCTGATCAGTCTTTCTGGGGTACACAGGCCGAAAAGACATATTTTAGCTCAAATACTAAAAGCAATAGTTTTGCAATAGGCTTTTAATTGATCAGGTCGTGAATATTGGTGATGATATAGCTTAAATTTTACTTCTCTTGTTTGAGTCAGCTTTTGTGTATGAGGGCTGTTCAGAAGGTAATGAGAGTAACTGGATATCTTGAGTATTGTTGGAAATTTGCTACAAGAAAATATTAGACGTTCCTCTTAAACGAATGCTCGCACAAGGTGCCACTTTGTGGTGGCAAAGCAGGTTAAAAATCAGCTATTATCACAGGCATTTATCCTGGTAGAGAGCCTTTTTGTCTGTTTTACTTGGAAATTTCTGTTAAAATCTCTATCTTTTCTTTGAACTGGACAATGTTAGCTGGTAAATTTAACATATTTTTACAAAACAAATCTTGAAGACAAAAAGACTACATAACCCATAAGATGCCAATTACGACAATTGTCGTCTGCTTTGTATTCTGCCCGTTACTTCAAAACTCACTTTTGCAAACAGTGTGGACCCAGATCAGACTGCTCCTCTAGGAGCAGTCTGATCTGGTCCACACTGTTTGCCTTATGCAAAATTATTTCTAAGAAGATTCAGCAGACGACGCAAGCAGACGACATTTTCAGATGTAGATTTTCTCGGCGTTTTGAGGGTTAATAGGGAAAATACAGCATATTCAGACCATCTGAAACTTGAATTCTATATTACTTTCATAAATCAGGGCATTTTCAGATAATGAATGTATGAAAATGATTTAAAAGGTCTGTTTAGTGATTCAGAGAAAATAATTTAACTCTTCATGTTTCAGGGAAGAAACTTCAAGCGCAATGTTCTATTTGTCCACTTCATAGTGTGTCTAGTAGTGGTTATCATTGCCGTTATCACAGTTGCTGTAGTGTAATTGAGTACAGAGGAATCTAAAGTATAGGCCAGTTGGAGATTATCACCATGACAACAGGATGAGTTTCCATGACAGCACATAGGATCATAGCTCCATCTGAGGAAGAGTAATGGGGGATAATTTTGGGATATTTTCCATACCAATGGTACTTGTTAGAGTCACCGTGATTGTATCAAGTACCCACAACATACGTTTCTAACTAGAAAAATTGTCCCTTAGTTACCTTTCTTACGTACCGTATTTACTGTATGTATTCCGACAGATGGGCCTGAGCAAACAGTGTAGACCCAGGTGAGACCTTGCAGAAAGTGGTGTCTCATCAGGGTCTACACTGTTTGCCACTCATCAGACACAACAGCTGTAGTAAATCATACTTGTTTAAATTTTAGAACAAGTATGGCAAGGAGTTGAGGTGTCTGAATATTTAGGGTGAATACAGTATAAGCAGGAGGTATGAGTAATTCAAGTTCTTTCACACTAGCCGTTTTGCAAGGACTGTCATTAAAAATAGATTTTTCTTAAAGAAGTGAGCAAAAGATACTTTCAGCTGTAAGCAATTGGTGGTGATATAAAGCAGGTGTGTTTGTAAAATGAAGTCTGGAGTCAAAATTGGTGGATTTTAAAAAAATTGTGTTGCTGAAACTAGGTAAATCGGCATTCTTAAGGACACGTCATAAAACAAGACCAGTCAACATACATGCATTTCACAAAAAGTTACATATACTAGCAGCATCTTTATCTGTTCATAAACCCATTTTGTCCTGGATAGAGTTTTCCATCATTAATAAAACAGGAGTCCATTTTGATATTATGGTGTCTTGTTGAGAGAGTTATATTTAGATAATGGCTCCGCTTTTTGCGAGGAGTGAATTTTGCGGCATCTGATTTGGGCCTGTACTCTTTGCCAATGTTGCATTTTGGGGTTTCCATTATGAAATGGGTTAGCTAACTAACTAATTACACCTGTAATCTTTCGGTAAATATTAGCATAACAGGCCCTTAATATTAGTCAGCTTCATTACATCACATTTCAAGGGCCTTCAAGCTTTGTAATATTGATGTGTTGCCTATGGACAGCAAAGCAACAGATAAGCTAAGTATTTTGTGATAATTGAAGGATAGTTTTCCTTATTTCTCCATATAAACCTATGTTGTGGGTATTCGTTAGAACCGCCTCGGTGAGACGGTTCTAATGAATACCCACAATATAGGTTTTTATGGAGAATTGACAATAACTATCCTCCAATTATCACAAAATACTTATCTTATCTGTTGCTATGGTGACAGGCATGCTTGTAACTAAATCATAGTTCCAGACAAGGATTAATGAGGATAATTAAGGAATATTATTCTCTACTTTTTCTTGGAAATATATGTTGTGGGTACTTGTTAGAATTGCCTCAGTGAGGCAATTCTAACAAGTACCCAAAACATTAATTTTTAGTGGAAAAAAACAAACAAAAAAACAACAAAAAAGAATGATTCTCAAAATTGTCGTCTTTACTCCTCCTTTTCTTGAGCTTTGTTAAATGGCAAGAATTCAAGAAGATGAAAAGAATCTCAGCATGGCTAAAAACTTTCATATCATTTTGATGTCTTTTATCCAATATTTTAATTTAAAAAAAAACTAACAGTTAAAAAGAAGTCAATATGTAAAGACAGTTGATATCATGTCTCGTTGAATCTCAGTTTAATACCACTTTACAATTTTTGCATGACAGTTTATATCATGTGCAAATGATTTTGTTGTTTTTTTTGACACTTTATATCATGTACGACTGATCTGATACAGATCTCTCTTTATATTTGCAATATTTAGAAATGGAATGCATTTTTGCTTTGTTAAGGATAATGGACACACCTGCAGGGGAGAGAACTCTTTCAGAAATACCTTTTTCTCTTATCAGTGGTAGTCTTCTCTCAATGGAAATTCTCTCCTCCCCAGGAGCAAAGTCTTCCCTTTAACCTTGTTCTGCTGACCCAAGACAACCCGTACCCTTTGTAAACAGTGTAGATCAAGATCAGATGGCTTCTGTAGAAGCCATCTGATCAGGGTCTACACTGTTTGACATTCAGTTTGCAGATTTGAATGGCTACATTATGTGAAATGATTTGATTGGTTGCTAGTCAGAAATGGCTGTGGCAAAATTAATTTATTCAGCAGTAAAATGGTTAAGAGTAGTAGACCCCGTTTCCAGAGGGGCTTAGTTCACAAGAAAGAGTACAGGAAGCATCAAAAGTAGTCTCCCTTGTGATAAAAAATGGTGGAAAAAAAGGCAGGTCTGTCCATTCTCATTAACCCTTATCTTGCTGTTCACGACAACCCCTATCTTTGCAAACAGTGTAGATCTGAAGAAGCCATCTGATCAGGATCTACACTGTTTGGCATCCAGTTTATGAATTTGTACCAATAAATTACATCAAGTAATCTGATTGGTTCAAAGTCAGAGATGGGTGTGGCTAAAATGAATATTCAGCAAGAGAAGGGTTAAGTATGCTAGGGTTGTTTCTGATGAGTTATATCAATGGTGCTTTTATGTATATATACATATATATATTTGATTATTTATAGTGGCAATTGTTACATGTGTTTAATGTGTATATTTTGATGTAAATATGGTAAATGTTGGTTTATAAAAAAAAAATATCAAATACTCAGTATCATTGTTACTGCTGAGAATATTTGTTTATATACAAACATATATTGGTGTATTTCACCGTCACAGGAATTGTCGTCTGCTGGTCACTTTTAAAAGACATTGTTGCCTCGCTTGGGTCACCTGAGATGACAGGTTCTGCAGTGGAGGTGGTTTTTCTGCAGACACTTTAGTTTTCGCCCACCTCCGATTAACGATCGCCTCAAAATAAGTGAAATAATCTTAAAAGGGTGGTATAAACAAAAAAAACAGTCATTGTTGCAAATAGTGTGGAACCAAATCGGACTGCTCCTCTAAGGTCCACAGTTTGCCTGCATTCAAAAATATTTATAATAATTGTTAAGATACAGCAGGCGACATTTTCAGAATCAGTTTGATAGCAGATACAGCAGAGATATAACACACAACATTTTCAGATGTGTTTTTTCTTTGCATCTTGACCCTTATCTTGCTGTTAACGATAACCCTATCTTTGCAAACTGTATAGATCCCGATCAGATGGCTTCTGAAGAAGCCATCTGATCAGGATCTACACTGTTTGGCATTCAGTTTATGAATTTGTAGCAATAAATTTCATCATGTAATTTTGATTGGTTGATAGACAGAAATTGGAGTGGCTTAAATGAATATTCAGCAAGATAAGGGTTAAGGGTTTATGATACTCCAATAATAAAAGAAAGACTTGGCAAATACTTGCTAGGATTGTCTCAGTGATCCAGTTCTTGTAAGTACACACAACTTATGTTTTAAGAATGAAAATGTCATTTTTTAACATTCATGATGAGATGAAGATTGTTGATGGAACTACATGTAGTTACACTTTATTGTTAGATAATTCTGTGTATAATTTATGAAAGCTTGGGGATAGTTTTGCAAAATACATGGTGAAAAATTGTAAATAACAGACATACTCACACACAACATTGAAAAGCCATTGCCATCACCACAACATGCCATTAGTCGAAAGTTAGGTTGACCAGTCAAAACATTTATCTCTAATGTGGCTTTGACTGTTACCATAGAAATAGATACCAAATTTACCTTATGTATTCGGACAGACAGACCTGAGCAAACAGAGTAGACCAAGATGAGACGCCACAGGATGCGGCATCTCATCAGTGTCGACACTGTTTGCCATTCATCCAGGTATTTTTAGGCAATGTCTCCAAAATCACCTAAATAGTGTTGACGGGGATATTAAACCTCAATTCAAACAAAAGCTATTTTTAGACACAACATCGGGTAGTATATTGTACTTATTCAAATTGTAGATCAAGTATGTTAAGGAGTTGAGGTGTTTGAATATTTAGGGTAAATATGGTAAGGTAGGAATTTCGTGATTTTTGTCAGTTCTCCATAAACCAAGGGGCTTGAAGAAATATATGGGCTGCATGATGCTGAATCTAGCCCGCCCACTAGTACTGGTAAACCGCTTAGAGGATCTGAGCCTGTCCAGGAACCGCGGTGCGAGGCAGACTGTCCATGCTAATAAACCCTATTGGTTTCATTGGGCGACAGGGTTTGAGATGTCATTTCATCTCAATGTCGGGTAAAAGTCCCACAAAATTGGAAGCAACGTCTCCAAAATGACCTTTACAGTGTTGACGGGGACGTTAAACCTTCATCTGTTGCTATGTAATGAAAGAAGTTACATGATCAACTGGCATTCATTGAGGTATGAAACAGTGGGGTCTCAAATGGTTTATCTGAGGAAAGTCTGTGGTCACTTAAGGGGAATGGATACACCTTCAGTGGAGGCAACTCCTACAAAAGTATTTTTCTCTCCCATGTCAATAGGGGTCAACTCTTGAAGGAAAGAATTTGCTCCTGAGGAGCAAATTCTTTCCTTTAAGAGTTGACCCCTTTTTCAGTGGGACAGGGCTTATACAAAAGTGGAAAGGAAGTCCCAAAAGTTGTCTCCCTTTGAAAAATGGTGGAAAAATCTGCCAGGTGTTCCCATTCCCCTTAAATATTTTACATGTGAATATTACAAGATTAATGGAGATTCATTATTTGCACTGAAAAATACTCATAGTTTTGTATTTGTTTTCTGTTCATTTTAGAAGCTTTATTATTTAATTTTAGACAATATTTGTATATAATCTTCTGTAAACAAAAGTCTGTTGTTTATATTCACAGGCAATTGGCAATTCTAATGAGTGGGTGTGAGAGTTTTATGTCCCATCAGCAACTAAGGTCATATGGAGACAGGACCTTGGTTTAAAGACTCATCCTAAAGCCTGGAATCCGGGAATCAAACCTATGACCCCTACTTTATGAGACAAGTAGCTTACCCACTACACCACAGAGGCACGGGCCTCCATGGCCTAGTGGATAAGAGCGCTGACTCTTAATCATTAGGTCTCTCACCGTTGGTTTGAGCCTGGCTCAGGTCACATGTGAGACGCCAAGTTCTGCAACTGAAGGTCAGGTGATTTTTCTCTGGGTACTCTGACAAATCTTGAAATTTGCCATTTGCTTTTCTGTGGACGAGTCCCTTACAAAGA
This sequence comes from Lucinisca nassula, assembly GCA_963580285.1. Lineage (NCBI taxonomy): Eukaryota > Metazoa > Mollusca > Bivalvia > Lucinida > Lucinidae > Lucinisca > Lucinisca nassula. The sequence continues at coordinate 57,046,623 of OY757014.1, read as the reverse complement.
GTGGTCTGTTCTTAAAGAAAAGTATTTGTTCCTGAGGAGCAAATTCTTTGCTTTAAGAATAGACCCCTTTAGACAAGGGAGACAAATATTTTGTAAGGATTATCTCCCTTGAAAGTAGATCCATTATCCTTTAGAAGTCAGGAGTATTTATCATCATTGTTTAGTATTTATAAATTAGTTGTAAATTTTCAGTCACATATTCAGTGTTAAGAGGATTTATGTATATTAACACTGTGCCCATACCAGGCCTCTGTGGCCTAGTGGATAAGAGCACTTTCTCTTAATTATTAGGTCCCTACGCTGTAGGTTCAAGCCTTGCTCTGGTCACTTGTGAGACGCCAAGTTCGACAAAGGTGTTTTTCCCCCAGGTACTTCAGTTTACGACCACCTCTGGTGTAGGATTGGCTCAGAAAAAGTGAAATAATCTTGAAAGAGCAATAAAACCAAAACCATCATAAAAAAGTGTTTATAACTATGCAAAAAACAGAGTCCTTCTGTTTGCTCACACGACAAGGGAGCTTAAGAGGAAATTACTGACAAAAGGATGAGTGATTGATCAACTCCTGAGTGGATTTGTGCATGTGTATCATGTGCTTCCCCCAGCTAGGCACTGTAGAAATCGCCATTCATTGGCATTTCAGACCCTTACTGCAAGAACTGACATATATAAAGAATCTTCTTCCCCCAAACCATTAGAGATTGGAATCCCTTCCCGATTTGATTATTTCGATAGCTGAAGGGGCTGATGACTGTGTAACTAAGTTTACCTCTTTGGTTAGAGCTAGGGACTAAGTTCCCATATCAAGGTCCTGGTGTATGAATGTCATTTGACGTGTCACCAGTAACAATTCTGATTCTGATTCCATTAAACTCTCAGGCTTGACCAGAAGCATTGGATTCAACTTTAGTCTCAGTTTTCAGAGCATTGTTGGCTTAACAAACTCATCAGAATGATAACTGTTCTATCAAGAGTGACATCTAATACTGTGTTTTGTTTTTGCTGAAAAAAATGTAACTAGCATTTGCAAATCACAGCAAATATATTAGCATATTTATCATATTAACCCATAAAATGCTAATCATGACTATTGTCGTCTGCTTTGCCATCTGCCGGTTACCTTAAAAGTAATTTTTTGTAAATAGTGTGGACCCAGATCAAACTGCTCCTGTAGGAGCAGTCTGATCTGGGCCCACACTGTTTGCCTGTATGCAAAAATAATTTTAAAAAGTTTGAAAAAAAATTCAGCAGACGACATTAGCAGATGACATTTTCACATGTAGTTTTTCTTGGTGTCTTAAGGGTTAAATGATAACAGTATGTTCATTGATGACATATTTAGTTTTGAACAACTTAATGGCCCCAGGTTACAATTTCTGTTATCAATGGTTCTCCTCCCAACGAGTAATTCATACGGCTGAGAAGAGGTGGAGCACTGCAGTATCTTCATTGAAACTCCCATCATACCAAGCACAGCAACTTGGTTGGTTATAGCAGCTGTCTTGTTCTTTGCCCACTGTTTCCTCTCGTCATATTTGTGCCATATTGGTGCAGTTTTGCCTGAGTCTTTACTGATTGCAGACGGGCCTTTCATGTATGACAAGGCCTATTTTATTCCCAGTTTCAGTTTGAATGTGTGTGACTGTTAATTTGTTAACCCTTATCCCGCTGCATACACCCACTTCTGACTTTGAACCAATCAGATTACTTGACGTAATTTATTCATGCAAATACACAAACTGAATGTCAAAGAGTGTGGATCCACATTGTTTTCAAAGGCAGGGGTTGTCGTGAACAGCGGGATAAGGGTTAAGTGTCAGACCATAACTTCACACTAATGTAGTACTATGCTTTGTAACTCTTGCCAGCACAATTTTATCAACTCCACAGGATAAGTAACCTGTGGGGCCGTCATACAGTTGAACTTCAATAGCTCAAACACCTCTGGGACCATGAAAATAGATTGGGTTGCATGATGCTTCCACACAGAGCTGAAACTCACTGCACATGACTACATGTACTGTTAAACTGCTTATAGAAGGTCTAAGCCTGCCCAGGCAAAGTGGTGCGAGTTGGCCCATTCATGCATTTCAATCCTATTGGTTTCATTGGGCGGCAGGGATCGAGATGTCATTTCATCTCAATGTCGGGTAAAAGTCCCACAGAATCGGAAGCAACATCTCCAAAATGATCTGAATAGTGTTGACAGGGACGTTAAATCTCAAAACAAATAGGTTCTAAGCAGTCATGGTGAATGAGCCAACGGTGTTTGAGCCATCCAAGTTTCACTGTATCTTTCTTGTTTCAGTCATCAGAAACTAGTGGACTTGCGACAGGTGAATAAATTCCCTTTCAGGGGAGGCAACTCTTAAAAGAACACATGTATGTGTGCCTTCCTTGTTAGTACACCACAACCTCTTTATAACACTATTGTTGGGGTCCAAACAACCCCTAATGTTCTTTGCCCCACAGACACGACCTAGCTTCAACCCCGCACACTAGTACTGGTTAACTGCTTAGAGGATCTAAGCCTGTCCAGGAACCGCCGTGCAAGGCAGACCGTCCATGCTAATAAACCCTATTGGTTTCATTGGGCGACAGGGCTTGAGATGTCATTTCATCTCAATTTTTGGTAAAAGTCCCACAAAATTGGAAGCAAAGTCTCCAAAATTACCTTTACAGTGTTGACGGGGACGTTAAACCTCAAATCAACCAACCAACCTAGCTTCAACAGAATTCTTGTTCAAACTGCTCCCACAAAGGCTTGTTTCTCTTGACTGAAACAAACTTCAACTATGGTATATCAGGGTATTTGTTTGGTTCCCCCCTCCTGTATATGTGATGTTACATGTATGATAAAATTTTCCAGTGAGACTCTTCAGCTTAACAGGTATGCTTTGATGGGACAGGGTTGAGTTGTTCAAAGCAAGGTTAGCTTAGCAAGCGTGTTCATGGTCAAAATTGTTCACAGTTCTAGCAAGTTGAATTGAATCTCTAATTCATGAGAATTTTTGCTGAAAAACTGTGAGTAGCTTTTGCAATTTGCAAAAGCTACTCACATTTTTCCAGCAAAAATATTTGTGTAGTTGCCTTATTAAATGATCAAAGTTTTAATGATATGTAACAAACGGCTTCATTGGCTTTGAACTTCTAGGAACTGATTGAGCAGAGTTTCTGAGGCCAAACACTATATTGTCTCCATCTTGAAATAGATTGGGCTGCATTGTTCTTCCAGGCAGAACTGAAACTAACCAAACTTGAGTACTGGTAAACCCTTAGAATGTGTAAGCCTGCCGAGGAAAAGTGGTGTGAGACGGACTGCTCCTTAAACCCTAGTGGTTTCTTTGGGCGGTAGCACTTGAGATGTCATTTCATCTCAATGTCATTTAAAAGTCCCATAAAATTGGAAGCAGTGTCTTCAAAATCATCTATTAGTGTTGACGGGGATGTTAAACCTCAAATCAAACAAACAAACCAAGGTTTCACTGTACATTCATGTAACATTATTTTAGCTGAGGTAAGGGAACCAGACAGCAGCTCGGTCAATAGGTTAAAATCGTGTAAATTAATTGATTTTGTAATTGTTATACAATGTATTAAGTCTGATTGTGAGTTATTATGTACTTGATCAAACATGCTTGGTATTGTATACAGTAGAACTTCGATGGCTCGAACAGTGATGGCTCGTTTACCATGGATGTGTCGAACCCATTCTTGAGCCCCTAGCAAAATCCTCTACATAAGAAATAGTGGGGGATAGTTAAGGAGATTTTAGTCTTTTATCTTGCAAATGTATGCTGTGTGTACTCATTAGAGTCGGCTCGATGAGGCGATTCTAATGATTACACACAGCATACATATTCATAAAAGAACATTGAAAAAATGTCTAAAAGTATCTCGTTATGCCTCCTGACAGTACCCCCTTAGTGGCTCAAACTGCCCCTGTCTCGAGCAGATTTTCATGGTCCCAAAGGTGTTCGAGCCATGGAAGTTCGACTGTAGTATGTTCATGCTTATTGCGACAAAGTATGCTTTGTTAGAAAATAGCCTGTCGTGGGTCTGAATTTAACCTCTTATTCTTCCACCTTATTTATAGCAAGAGTCAATTTTGTAATTTAGGGATACCAGGTTGAGTGCCCAAACATTCTGCAAAAAGTGAAGGCCCTGATCAGATGCCACTTTCTGGAAAGTGGCATCTGATCTGGGCCTGCACTGTTTGCCAGGTTTCCCACAATAAAATAAGTTAAATGAAACAGTCTTTTTTCATCACAGAAAAAAAGTGGCCACATTACCACCATGAACTTGTATTATACCTCTGTCATCGTCATGTATATACCTGATTTGAGTAAATTGGTCTAGATGACAAAGAAGAACCTATGAGACTACAGAATGATGCTGCTCTTCAGATACACATTATAGCTGCAGATAAGGAGATTTTTTTTCATCTGAAAAGTTCTGGGCCCAGTTGTTCAAAACTATCGACGTCGTCGTATCGTTAAAACTTTGATCATTAAATATGGCAAATATGCTGAAATTTTTGCTGAAAAAATGTGAGCAGCTTTTGCGGACGCAAAAGCTGCTCACATTTTATTAGCAAAAATACCAAAATTTACGATATTGTACTTGCTAGAAGAGTTATCAATATTACCGCTAACTAGCTCGTTAAGCTAACGATGCTTTGAACAACTGGCCCCTGATATTTTGCTTATTTCTGCACAAAAACATATGTCGTATATAAAGTAACAAACAATTTTGTTCGCTTTGAAGGACTGGGCGGCCCCCACCCATTGGGGCTTGAAGAAATAGATGGACTGCATGATGCTTCCATGATGCAGAGCTGAAAACAGACCCACACACGAGTAATGGTAAACTACTTAGAGGATCTATGCCTCCCCAGGCAAAGTGGTGCGAGTCGGGGGGCCGTCCATGCTTATAAAATATTGGTTTCATTGGGCGGCAGGGCTTGAGATGTCATACCTACTCAATGTCGGGTAAAAGTCCCACAAAATTGGAAGCAACGTCTCAAAATTGACCTTTAGAGTGTTGACGGGGATGTTAAACCTCAAATCAAACAAAACAAATTTGAATGATTGGGACCAGAATGCTGAACTGTTAAACCTTATTCCACTGTATAAATTAATTTAGCCACACCCATTTACATTTCAACCAATCAAATTACTTGATGTAATTTATTCAAATTCTCAAACTGAATCAGTGTAGATCCTGATCAGATGGCTTCTGAAAGCCATCTGATCTGGATCTACACTGTTTGCAAAGATAAGGGTTGCTGTGTTAAGCAGGATAAGGGTTCATGAATAGGAGTTTAATGTCCAACAAGCAAATAAAAAGGTGATATTCTTCACTGTCACCTATGTAGGTTTATATCTATTAATGGGAATGGTGCATCATTGGGGAGATGATCAAGTCTTCAGTCACAAATTATTGACCCGTAAAACTACATCTGTTAATGTCGTCTTCTTATGTCAATACTTTTAAGGTAACCGGCAGAGCAGACGACAATTGTTGTGATTGGCATTTTATGGGTTAAAACTCAAATTGTGACCATAACTGATGATTTCACTTTTTCAACAATTGCCCCCATTCTGATGCACTTCTTATTTTGTATTTTATTTAAAAATTGTATTGCTTGCACATTGTCAGTGACATAAAACCAAATGTCTGCTAATGAAAGCAATGTCAGGTTTCTGAAAGTATATTATAAAACTTACTGTCACAAATTTTTGAGATTATCCAATACAAACTTAGCAATTTAATCAAATGATTTTTGGTATCTGTGATTTGAGAACTATTATCAGCTATGCCATCAATGTTCTGTAAATTTATCTTTTATACTTCACAAATTTTTATGTCATTTTATTCCAACACCTGTTTTTCTGTTTTAGCATGATTCAAAACAGACTTATATTTGATAGCTTTGTTGAGTTTTTAGTACTAGTACCTTTCATAGTTACTCACCTACTCTTATTTACTCTGTATTTTTTGTTTAATAAAATTGTTCTGGATATAACAGCTTTGTGGATTTAACTTCAGATCCTGTAGAGTTGCCTTCCTTTGCAATACAGTAAAACTTCAATATGTCCAACACCGATAACTCATGTACCAAGACTACAGTAAAAATCATAAACATTTGTTGTCATTCTCCTACATTTAACAAGTTTGTTTCACACTCCAGCAAGGAGTCCAAAAAGTGCAGATGGAATGGCAAACAGTGTAGACCCTGATCAGAATACTTAAGATCATTATGGCAATTTGAACTCACTCTTGAGTCCTTAGAAAATTCTTTCGGTACGGTAGCTCCAGATCCACATATATACAGTCAAACTTCGATGGGTCGAACTCGGTAGGCTCGAACACCACGTTTGGGTCGAACTGACTTTTCAGTCCCGGCAAAATCCCTATTCATTTTAACTAAAAATACCACCCTTGGCTCGAACCACGATGGCTCGAACCCTCAAACTCTAGTCCCTAGAGTGCATTTTCTATGTAAAATCCCACCGATGGCTCGCACTAATTACCTTTTTGAAAATTCCAATTTTATCGATCAAGTCACGCAGGCGCGTGATCAGTATCATAATAGGGACCAAAAATACGGCTTATCATTCACTCTTAAATTATGACCGATAAATGTACCGGAAGTCACCAAAATCGCCGCAGCTATGATAAAAATCATAGTACACAAAGATGGATCTTGCCGAGTTGGACTCCAATGGCTCGAACTACCGATGGCTCGAACTTTTTTTGGCAGTCTCGGCAAGTTCGAGCCATCGAAGTTCTACTGTAGTGTATTTGGGAAAATTTCCGGAGGTTTATCTAATTTTTATCTTGAAAAGGTAGGTTGTGTGTACTCATTAGATTCACCTCATAGAGGTGACTGTGAAATATTCGGCATGAGTTCATATGGAGAAGTATGCACAAGCTTGCGAGTGTGTCTCTGCCATATAAACGAGTGTCGAGTATTTCACAATATAAATCAAAAACCTTATTACATAACCAAAATTTTAACTGTCTCCTAAAATTCAGTCTTGTCTGGCATAGTTTATTACATAACCAAAATTTTAACTGTCTCCTAAAATTCAGTCTTGTCTGGCATAGGAATCTGAACACAAGCGTGGATTATATATCTTCAGTTGGATAATGCAGATCTTTAAGTGTCTTCCTACACGTTGAAAAACCACGCTCAATGGCGCCAAAGTGAAAATGACGTTCAGGTTGGTAGATGTGACATCACTAAAAACATTGAGGTTTGCCAATGCAGAATACCATATTTCCAGATTTTCTGTTTTAGTTCAATTCACAAACTGCATGACAAAATGTAGATCCTGATCAGATTGCCATTTGATCTAGATCTACACTGCAAAGACAGGGGTTGCCATGTTCATCAGGATATGGGTTAATAGGTCGACCTAGCCAATTTTCAAACTCATCCAAGCCTTTATCACTAGTCTGCTTTTCAGGAAGATCCAATCAAAATTGAAGTTCAGGTCAAAAATAGTCAATTTCAGCAACAAAGTGTTATAACCCAATGACTATTAGGCCTACTTTGCCAGTTTTCAAACTCATCCGACCTTATATCCCCAGCCTACTTATTTGTAAGTTTCAGGAACATCCAATTAAACCACAAGGAATTACGGTGCGTAAATTTACCGGAAAGGACCTGATTACCGGAAAGGACCCATAATTTTCTATTTTTTCCTATTTTTATTATTTTTCTTTATCTTTTTTATTCTTTGCTAGTTAATTCTTAAATAAATATTAAATAGCTATAACTACTAAAGTTTTTGATAACCTTTTGGTGAAAAAAAAAAAAAGACTTACACATCGTTGCATTGCATTATGCCCATGATGATGCAGTATTGTTCCTGATTGCTTTTGATTAATTAGTATAAGTATAAGATTAATCTGAAGTGGTAGTCTATAAATTAATAATAAGAAGGAGCCCATCATATTTTAGCAATATTGAGACTTTTTAATGAACACCCACAACCATGTTTGTTTTTCTGAAAAGGGTTTCATGTTTGAACGTTATTTGCTATTGACACCCAGAATTCACATCTGAAAAACCAATAGCCGCTGATAGCGTGATTAAAGCGCCTTTATTTATTTATTTATTTATTTATTTATTTATTTCGACCATTAACACCTACTTAATATACGACCAATACATCGTCTTGTCAACACCTTAGATAAATAGATTATCCACACCTATGGTAATATTATTATCCACACTTATGATAATTAGATTATCCCCACATATGATCAGTCGATCATCCACATCTAAGATAATTAGTTTATAAACAACAAGGGGGGAAACCTACGTCACGATGACGTCACACAGAAAGACAATGACAGCCGCCTTCTTGAAAGTACCTCTCGCTTCGGTAAGTGTTTTTGTGTTAAACAGATGATTTAAGCACAATCTTGACACAGATTTTATCGCAGAGTACGGGCGAAATAACAATGTTTTGTCTGCAAAAAGAAATTTGTGCAGGCTTTCAGTAGTATGGATAAACACGTTGGATTTAGTTCATTTCAGCGATCCATTCGTCAACACTCTGGATATGAAAATCATTCATATGAAGCAGCGCAGTGTTTTCATTAATCCTCTCATAACGAGTACATGACTTTTTCGGAAGAAAATACCTTAGAAGTGTTTATTAGTATTAAAATTAAAATTTTTGAACTTTATAAGACGTTTTCAGTAAATGGTATCGTTAACACTCGTTCATAAATGAGATACGTACACACTCTGAAAACCAGCATATAGTTGCTTTTTTTTTTGGGGGGGGGGTTACGGGCCTTTCAAGATTATTTCACTCATATCGAGCCGATCACTAATCAGAAGTGGGCGAAAACCGGAGTACCCGGAGAAAAACCACATGTCCTTCCGTCGCAGAACTTGGCGTCTCACATATGACCCGAGCGAGGCTCGAACCACAGCGGTGAGAGACCTAATGATCAAGAGTCAGCGCTCTTAACCACTAGGCCACATATAGCTGTTTCTCGTGACAACAGTGGTGGCCAGATGAACAGCCGATCACAATTTCCGCTCTCTTGTCACTTAAGAAGACATTTCCCAGTCTAGAACATTGTCGCACTTGAACTATTTACAATGTTGCGAACAAAATGACGATAAAACAAATGGTTCAGATTTAAAATATCTGTAAAAACAAGAGGCCCTTGGGCCACTATACTCACCATAGTTCAGTTGGGCTCTGCCCCATGGAAGACATGCGTTTCATTAAGATATTAAGGCTAGAAAAATCTAAGTAGAGGCCCACCCAAGGACTATGCTGCGAAATTAGGTTTCTAGCTTTTCTTGTTCTTGTGAAAACGTTGACAAAATATTAATATTGGCTTAATTTTTGGGAGAAGATTTAAAGAATAGATGAACAAATAAGCTGAAGATGCTTATTGCTTTTTATACAATATAAGCCATCATCATTGCATTGCATATAAATGTTCTAGAAAAGGGTAATCCCTTTGAAGCAAGGACTACAAGACAGAACTGAAAACTGTGGAGTGTACACGATTTTTTATGGACCAGACTAGCTAGTTTCGGCCAGTTAGGCCGCATCACTAACCCTCAAACATTTACGAACCCCTGCAGTGGCATCAATGATCCCAAATGACTGGAAAATATGTCATAGGGTGTTTTTAATGTCAAAGTGTAGGTTTTTATCCAAATCGTAGGTCGTTGTCTTGTTCCGATTCGGATCCGCGTCTAGGTTTGCGGTTCGGCAAAAACACGACGATTATGCGGATAGTATGAGTGAGAGAATGAATGTGATTGGCTAATCTAATGAATTTCCTGCACTGACGTCACTCCTAACGAAAATTTAGTTTTTCTCTTTGTTTGAGTTGTGCTGTTTCTCACATACAGCCACAATTTGCTGTCTTTTATAACCATTTATTGGTTATACACATCTAACATGTCTATAGATTTCATCTGGTGATGCCTTTTTGACCAGGTAAGAATTGTGAGAGACATTTTACTGTTCATTTGTGTTTTCGATTTGTAACTGGAAATTATTGCTTTGAAACTGGGAGCATGACTGGATTCTAGGAAAATTAAGATGGGAGTCTCTAAAGAAAAGGAGAAGAGACAGTAGGCTCATACTCTTATACAAAGGTCTAAAGGGTGCTGCCAGCATTCCAACAGATGACCTTGTTCCCCCAGCTAGGCATTGTAGAAAACACCATTCAATGACGTTTCAGACCCTTACTGCAAGAACGGATATTTATAAAGAATCGTTTTTCCCCCGAACCATTAGAGATTGGAATGCCCTTCCCGATTCTATTATTTTGACGGCTGAAGGTGCTGAGGATTGTGTAGCTAAGTTTACATCTTTGGTTAGAGCTAGGGACTAACTTCCCATATCACAGGTCCTGGTGTATGAATGTCATTTGACGTGTCACCAGTAACAATTCTGATTCTGATTCTGATTCGACCTTTCTGTTACCTGTCGAAATAATGTTCGCCCTCAGAGCTTGCCTGCTCTGGAGGGATTCTATAATTATCTGTGCTTAAGATAATTTATCATGCATATTCTTGCATCCTCTAAAGCTCAATTTATTGTTACATGCATACACTTACCTGTATTTACCTTCAAGGAAATATAAACAGATAAATACTGAGCTACAGTACATGTGCATATGTGAAGTCCGGTCTGCCAAGTATAAGTTCTGCAAATGTCACCGACATAATTCTTTACTTTCTTCTAAAGTAAAATGTTTTATTTGTCTTACGTCGTATATGTATGTCTTCGTGTCTATGTCGTAATTGTTGTTACATGTTCGTCCTTGTTGTTGTTGTAGGCACCCTTTTTCTCAACCAAATAAAGATTGATTTGTCTACCGGCTGAGTCATCAATTTAACCATCTAAACTCCCGATACGACAATATATCCACACTTTGATGAAGAGCAGATAAACATTTTACGGGCGCCAAATATTCCCATAACACCAGCTACGGTGAAATATATTACTTTCTAGAAAAATGTAATCCTTTGGAAGCAAGGGCAACAAGAAAATAAAAATAAAGCCACACTATGATAAAGATTGAAGTTTCAACATTTTATAGTTCCTACGAAAATTTTGATGAAATTTAACTTAGACCTATGACAGAGAGAAAGAATTAAAGTAAAGATGAAATGGGATGTCAAGAAAAACACTGCCTCTTACACTATGTAAGTTATCATCCCAACTGCATATGAAAAATAGAAGTGAAGGCAATGATTAGGAATCGATACAATTAACCCACGGCTCCCATCAGAGACACCAAAGGGAAAGAAACACAAGCATGAAATAACTAGACTAAACATCACTAGCGGAAAGCCAAAAGGACAGTTTCTTTCCAACAAAATGGCCAGTTGGCTGTCCAAAACAAAAGGATATAAGCGAATACTGGTAATCACTTAGAGGGTCCAAATTAGAAGTAGAGGCAATGATCAGGAATCGATACAATTAACCCACAGCTCTCATCAGAGACACCAAAGGGAAAGAAACACAAACATGAAACAACATACCCCAAAGAAAACACCAACAGCGGAAAGCCAAAAGGACCGTTACTTTCTCACAAAATGGCCAAAAGGCTATCCAAAATAAAATAATACAAGCGACACAAACACCCAAAGACCCCAAGCCTGTCCAGGAAAAGTGGTGCGAGTTGGACCGTACTTGTGTATAAAATAGAAGTAAATGCAATGGTCAGGAATCCCTATTTATTTCACTGAAGGCATTGCTTGAGATGTCATTTCATCTTAATGTTGGATAGAAGTCCCGAAAAGATAGTTGGTTGGTTGATTTGAGGTTTAACGTCCCCGTCAACACTTTAGAGGTCATTTTGGAGACGTTGCTTCCAATTTTGTGGGACTTTTACCCGACATTGAGATGAAATGACATCTCAAGCCCTGTCGCCCAATGAAACCAATAGGGTTTATTAGCATGGACGGTCCGCCTCGCACTGCGGTTCCTGGACAGGCTTAGATCTGCTAAGCGGTTTACCAGTACTAGTTTGCGGGCCAGATTCAGCTCTGTGTGGAAGCATCATGCAGCCCATATATTTCTTCAAGCCCCTATGGGCGGGGGCCTTCCCGAAAAGATAGGAAGTAACGTCTCGAAAATGACCTAAGTGCTGTTGACGGGGCCGTTCAACCTCAATTTCAACCAAACAGGCATCATCATTTCATATGTTTATGCCGTTCGTAGTTTTTTTTGCGTATCGCGCGAAAATAGTAGACGTTTTTCTTTTATCTTTGTAGTTGAGACGTTATTTGTTTTGTTTTTGTCAATATATCAGCCGGTGCAAGACAAATGCTAAAATATGACATGTGCGACTAGTGAATACCTAGACCAGTCCATGCATCTGATCGTAGTAATAGTTCGCTTTTGAAACAATAGTGAGCTATTACACTACTCACACCTGCTCGCTGTACGGACGATTCTTAATCCTAACCAACCGCACAAGTCAAACAGCAGATCCTGAACAGCGTAACGAGAAAACAAATGTCATTGGGGCCTCGATAAGATCGGTTTATACAACAAGCAGGTGTGGGAAGTGTCAAATATTACTACTGTTTTTAAAACTCAAGAATACACCGATCAGACTGGCCGGGTATGCAAGCTGATCTGGGTAGTCTATCGTCGCACATAAATTGCCTTATTGTAGCTTTTTTCTTGCACCGGCTCATTAATTAAAATAAATAACGTTGAAACTACACAAAATGCCTACTTTTTGTGGGTGTTATGCCAAATACTGCATCGAGTGATGTAAAAGTCAAATTAACGTTACAAAAAGTGTTACACTTTTCATTAAAACTGTGCTACAGTGTACAATATTGTTTTTTGGTCGACAAAAGTTACTAAGCAATGGAGCTTTTTTAAAAATAGTGCTTAAGTCCACCTGACCATCACTAAAGGTAGCTGTTATTTATAGAAAATAGCCGCCTTATTCATATAGCTAGCTGTGAGGACGGCGAATTCAATAATATGGTTATCGATAGAATCTGAACTAAAATCGTGTGTTGGGTTTAGCAAACAGTGTAAGCCCTAACAAGACGCGACAGAGCGCGGCATCTGATCAAGGTCTAAACTGTTTGCTTTTTGTACACAAACAAATGTTTACAGTCTTACAGTCGTGTGACTGACTTCAACACTCGTAGTGGATTATTAACGGCTGAACTCCTTAATCGGGGTTGTCGGTACCATAAACTACGCAAAGCCTTTTCAAAATTTTATAGACGCCATTCTGATTTAATTTCAAAATTCAGTATTGGACTTAAATCTCTTCTGCAACAAGGTCTATCGGAACCCGAATTTTATGGTGACTTAGTATATAAATTCAGAAAAATATATAACCGCAATGACTTCAGCACCCAATTTCGTAAAATCATTCTTCGATATAAAAAGATTGGTTACAACATGGATGTTATACGACAGGCTGCATGCATGGTAGTTAACCCAATCACGGTTGGCAACTTTGCTTCCCTCTTTAATTGCACGCCGGTGGGTCAGGCCTCAGATTCTATGACGGCTCCAACGTAAAGGCTTATTGAGAATTAGAGAGATCTAATTCAAGGTAATGTTGGTTGGTGCCTGATGCTCTGTCTCTGGTCGGGCCCATCGGAGTCTAACTGTTGGTTTTCTTTTGCTCCAGCATTTCAGTGGTTTCTTGCTGTCGAGTCCTCACCGTTGTCTCGCCTCTATGGTTCTTTGATTTTGTGTGTTCACGGAGATGTTGCACTGATGAGTTAGGAAGCTTTCATGCGGACTGAACAAATCATTTGTCTAAATCGCGACGGAAGTAAGGGCGAGGATTGTGGCCACGTAAAATCGATTTAAGCCCCCCAGTGGAAATCATTCCACAGACCGTTCCAAGGCGGTTCTTCTGTGGCGGTTTATTTTTGGTGTTGTTTGTTACTTACTGTGTGTATCACTTGTGTCTTTTTATTTTGGATGGCCATATGGCCATTTTGTGGGAAAGTAACTGTCCTTATGGCCTTCCTTTGTTTAGGTTTCCATTATGGTCTGGTCTCTTAATGTTTGTGTTTCTTTCCCTTTGGTGTCTTTGATGGGTGGAGTAAGTTAATTGTATCGATTCCTGATCTTTGTTTTACTTCTACTTAGTCACCGTGTATTTTTCAAACCCACCCAAGAGACAGCTGGCCCACCTGTTCTATTACTACTTTGATTAAAGTAAGTTTGTTTGTTTGTATTGGAGTTTAAGGGCCCAGTCAACAATATTTAGGTCATTTTTATCCCGGTCAGTTTACCTATCCACACTTTTTCTGTGCAGGCTTATACATTAACCAGTACAGCGCACATTCTATCGCCAGAAACTGACAACTGCCCTTCTTGAATCAGCGGAAGGGAGAGACTGACCATAGAAAAGATTCCATGATCAATCTCCACGAAAGAATGTTGCCGACCCTGGCAGGTGACGAAGCCGCGTCCTCCTGATCACCAGTCAGACGCGCATCCAACTGAGCAACCGAGGCCGGCTTAAATAAAGTAAGATAATGCCTTTTTATAACGAGCAGATCATTGCAAGAAGTTTAGTTCTCAGCCACGACAGTATTTTTCCGCTCATGTAAGAGACCATTGAGGACCTCAAGAGATGTCTGCCTATTCTTCGTTAGCCTGTATGACTCTTTTTTATTTTCAGAGATAAATGTAAACCTAATTCTGTTGTTTTATACGTCAACGCAAGTACGACAATGCTCCAGAGTGGGCTATATCTTCTTAAGTGACAAGGGAGCGGACATTTCAACTGCCTGTTCATCTGGCCACCATTATTGTCCAAGATACTTGTAACCTTTAGAGAATTTGGCGCCTTTTACCCTGCTTTTCAGGTTGTCACGAGAAACAACTATATGCTGATTTTCAGAGTGTGTACGTATCTCTTTTCAGATCGAGTGTTAACGATACCATTTACTGAAAACGTCTTATAAAGTTCAAAAATTTTAATTTTAATACAAATAAACACTTCTATGGTATTTTCTTCTGAAAAAGTCGTGTACTCGTTACTTGAGGATTAATGAACAAGTGTAATATACTTTAACGACTTTGATCTAGCGGTATCGAATGACGGGCGTTGGCGGTATATTTGAATATGCAATAAAATTTATGAAACAAAATCACCTTTGGGCTGTTCAAAAGTGATCTTTAAAGACATTTTTTGAACAGTCCATGATTTATGTCTATACATTATAACTTATAAAATAAGACCACCTTTGGGCTGTTCAAAAGGCTAATCTGAGTCTTTGTTGGCCGCTCAATCCTTTTCGTGGATTTTTTTCATGCACTGGCTTGTATATAATAATTTCTGTTGTTCATTAAAAATGAATAATGAATATGTGTTCCTATTTACTTATTGTCTTACGAAATGTGCGCCGTCGCCCTCCGAAGATTGAAGATATAGATTTACTGCATATTATGCAGACGCAGAGCTGCAAAACCACAAATGAGTACTGGTCAGCCAAGTCAACACTTTAAAGGTCATTTTAAAAAACTGAATACGTGATCCAAATGACTTAAGTTTGACACACTTAGAGCGCCCCCACCCATCGGGAATTGAAGAAATATAAGGACTGCATGATGTTCTAACGCAGAGCAGAGTTACAAGGACATGAAAACTGGTAAGCCCAGTCAACATTATTAAGATCATTGAAAACTGAAAACATGTTACAAAACACAAATGCGCCCCCGCCCAAGGGCTTGATTAAATATTGGGACTGCATGAAGTTCTTACACAGAGCTAAGGCTAAAACATACATTAGTATCGGTAAGCCCAGTCAACACTGTAAAGGTCATGTCGCGGCCGGTCAGTCTTGCGATCCACTTTTCTGGTGCTGGGTTTTATAGTCAATTCTTTCGACAGAAACTGAAAGCTGCCCTTTCATGACTGGGTGGAACGAAGGGAATGGCTGGTTATTGTAATAATTACTCAGAGTTTAACAGCCCATTCAACAATATTACGGTCATGTCAACCAGTTCAGTTGACCTTTCCATACCTTTCCAGGGCCTGTGTATGCGTATGTGGTTATGTAGCGTAAAGTCTGTCGCCAGAAGCTGACAACTGCACTTCTTGGCCGAAATTAAAACAGTAAATAATATTTCATGGTCAAACTAGCAAATAGGTATAGATACAGAATATGTACAGACCTTCTGCAATGAAATCCGTTCCACATTAGACTGAGGCAGGCACTGGGCACTCTGATTTCAAAAATCAACTTTTTATGCAAAACACAACAACAAAAAAACATGAAGTATGTGGTTAACGATGAAAGCAGTGTAGTTAGGGTGCATACAATAAAAAATATCATGAAATAGGGAGGAAACTGGGTAGAAACAGGTCCTTTCCGGTCCTTTCCGGTAATCAGGTCCTTTCTGGTCCTTTCCGGTAAATTTACGCACCACAAGGAATTATGTTGATAACAGGGTCAAAACTAGACATTTTCGGCAACCAAGTGGCCTTAACTCTATGTTAACTCTAGTGTTTGATAGACTAATCTCATTAGTTTTCAAACTCACCCAAGCTTTTATCTTCAGCCTACTTATATGTAAGCTTCAGGAAGATCTGATCAAAGCTGAAGGAGAGATGCTGATGATGCGGTTGAAAACAGGCATTTTAAGCAATCAAGGGGATGTCAGTAAAGCAATCATTAATTGGTCGACCTAGCCAATGTTTGAAACTCATCCAAGGTCTACTTATAAGTGAATTATGATCTATAAAAGGGTTATCCTTCGGAAGCCAGGAATACACTGTAGAACTGAAAAGTCTACAAGTTTTTCTGAGCCAGACTAGCTAGTTTCGACCAATTAGGCCTCCTCGGTGACCCTTAGTTATCTTTGAAACTCCACAATAGAATCAATGATCCCAAAGGATAAGAAAATATAAACTTCACTGTGATGAAGGTCAGGGAGATTTTTACTATGGCCACACATTCCCTTAACATCAGCTGTAGTGACATTAAATGTGATCTACAAAAGGGTTATCCTTTGGAAAAAAGAAATACCTGGTAAAACTGAATTAACCATTAAGTGCTTGACGCTTATGACCCACAAAGAGAGTTGACACGTGATTAAACACGAAATCATCATCATGGTAAAACTGAAAAGTATGGAGTGTACAAGTATTTCTGGGCCAAACTAGCTACTTTCAACCAATAAGGCCAATTAAGTTTCAGAAAGATCCAATCAAAACTGATGTTCATAATGCTGAAGACAAGGTTCAGCAACTAAGGGGGCATAACTCTATGACTGCATGGCTGATTTCTAGCCTGGATAATAAAAAAACAAAGAACTGGCATATTGAAAGGTAAACGATAGAAGTTATGGCCGCTTGAAGGGTCCAAGCCAGTCGAGGTATAGTGATGGTAACCTTACGGCCCGATATGACCTTAGCTGTCGACTGTTAAACACAAAACATAACACACGTAGAAGTTAATCAAGTGTTAGAGGTATGCTTTGTACAAGAGTGACAATTTCTGGCCCTTTGTTACTTGAATTAACCTGCTCTTGTTAACCAGAATGGATACAATTTCCTCACACCTCCTATCCAAGACATCAAAGCGAAAGAAACAGAAACATCACAGGCGGAAGGCCAAAAGGACAGTTACTTTTCCACAAAATGACCAAACGGCTATCAAGAGTAACTAGTTATCAACAATACACACAAAAACAATAATAAAGCACGACAGAAGAATCGCTTTGAAAAGGTCAGTAAAGCGTTTTGTTTTTGTTTTTATTTACGTGTGTGTGTGTGTGTGGGGGGGGGGGGGGGGGCTTAAATCGATTTTAAGTGGCCACAATACTCGCCCTTGATTCTGTTGTAGTTTAGACTAAGAATTTGTTAAGTTCGCATGAAGGATTTCTAATTCATCATTGTGCATCTCCGAGAACATAAAAATCAAACGAATCTAGTGACGAAACAAGGATGAGGACTCGGCAGCAAGAAATAACTGAAATACCGGAGCAAAAGAAAACTAGCAGTTGGACTCTGGTGCAACATTCCAGTCCATCATAAATTCATTCAAGAACTAAATGTGCTGTGAAAATAAATGTGCCCTGCGAAATAGATGAAACCCTTCTTTATACTAAACAGGCAGTTGACTAGTTAGTAGAATTCATCAAGTATCACAATATAAGAGCTGATAGTCCAGATTGTGTTTGACACCAAAATATTCATATCTACTGTGATCAGTCGCAATATTTAATTCTAGAGATTTTGACATACTTTAACAAACGGAGCAGGCTTCTCGGGGACTTCAATTTCAGAGCGGCACAGACCACAAAGCATGGTAAGGAGTGATCGGAATTGAAGGTTAAAGACAATGCAACAGCAGTTGTTTACTCGTCTTGAGGAGCAGAGCATGAACTACTAATCAATGACCCAATCTCTGCTATAGTTCTATGGATGCACCTTCGCTCCAAACTCTGGTATCTCATTTACAATAGCATGATGCGAAGGAAGGACAGTCAGAGTGGCACAGACTATGTGTGGAGTAGCGCAGGATTGTTGTGAACAAACTCAACCTACGCATTGTGTCTGCAAAGCCAGAAAGGAGACTGGACGTCTCAAACCTGATGTCTGGTAGCCCAGGTGTTGTTGCATGCCATCTCGCCCGTGGTTTCCCAGCACTGATTTGTGCATGCAACATAGACGTGAAGGCAATGAGCCCCTTTTGTGGAAGACTTTGGAGTCTAGCTGTTGGTTTTCTTTTGCTCCAGCGTTTCAGTGGTTTCTTGCTGTCGAGTCCTCACCGTTGTTTCATCTCTGTGGTTGTTTGATTATTTGTGTTCACGGAAATGTTGCACTGATGAGTTAGGAGGCCTTCATGCGGACTGAAAGCCCCCGCCCATAGGGGCTTGAAGAAATATATGGGCTGCATGATTTCTCCACGCAGAGCTGAATCCGGCCCGCACACTAGTACTGGTAAACCGCTTAGAGGATCTAAGCCTGTCCAGGAACCGCCGTGCGAGGCGGACCGTTCTTGCTAATTAACCCTATTGGTTTCATTGGGCGACAGGGCTTGAGATGTCATTTCATCTCATTGTCGGGTAAAAGTCCCACAAAATTGGAAGCGACGTCTCCAAAATGACCTTTACAGTGTTGACGGGGATGTTAAACCTCAAATCAAACAAACAAATGCGGACTGAACAAATTATTTGTCTAAATCGCGACGGAAGTAAGGGCGGGGATTGTGGCCACGTAAAATCGATTTAAGCCCCCCAGTGGAATTCGTTTCCGCTGAGTGTTCCAAGGCGGTTCTTCTGTCGCAGTTTATTTTTGTTATGGTTTGTCTTTGGGTGTTTGTGTTGCTTATATTATCTTATTTTGGATAGCCTATTGGCCATTTTGTGGGAAGTAACTGTTCTTTTGGCTTTCGCTATTGATGTTTCCATTAGGTCTGTTGTTTTATGTTTGTGCTTCTTTCACTTTGGTGTCTCTGATGGGAGCTGTGGGTTGATTTTATCGATTCCTGATAATTGCCTTTACTTCTTTTTTGTAAAAAACTCACAGCAGAAAACAGATCACTCTAGTAAATGCACTGCAGAGGTCTAGTTTGGAAGGGCCTAAAGCTGCTGGTGGTGGAAGGAAAACTGCATTAAAAATAGAAGTGAAGGCAATGATCAGGAATCGATACAATTAACCCATAGCTCCCATCAGAGACACCAAAGGGAAAGATACACCCACATGAAACAACCAGACCAAAGAATAGAATAAGCAGCTATTTCAATGTACCCATTAGAAACATGTTTCAGAGAGTCCGTCTACAAAACTGAGTCTATCAAATCTGGCCATTTAATTCCTGAGTGGAAAGCAACTGTACAAAACAGTGCGCTCAATGACATAACGCTGAAGTAGGAATATGAATATATAGCCTGCCTTCCATACCGGGCTTCGCTACATAGTTTGGTGGCAGCGGGAAGGATTGCATAGTGTCAAGCACACCATTCTCCCGCACATTCACGTTATGTTTTAAGAGTTAAGTGAATTAAGACACGAAATAAGAAACTTTCAACTTACAAACGATAAAAATCTACGAAAATAAAAGTGTATGTGTATAACAACAGCTAAGGTCATACGGAGACAGAACCTCGGCTCAAAGACTCCTTCGAAAGTCTAGAGAAGCCCGGGATCGAACCCAAAATCCCTGGTTTATGAGGTGTAGCATAACCACTACACCACGGAAGCTTCTACGTAAATGAAAGTAAAATCCAAGTAAACAACAGGTGTCTTCTGATGTATGTTCATGCAAAGAAGAAAAAAAACTGAGTTGAACTACTCTACTCTCGCACGTTCCACTGAGCCTATGTCAATATGAAATATATTGAACCATAAAAATTGATGGTTTGGATGGTTAAACATTTGGGGATGATGCTTAGGTGATAAAACCAGATGATACATGTATTGCATGTCTAGGACTTGGGGAACTGCAACTTTCCAATTTCTGCCTTGAATAAATCAATACTATTGAAACACCCATAATTTGCTATAAATACAATAAACTTGTTAGATCTATCATATTTAATTTCAATAAACTTGTTCCTGATCTTGATATTGACACTAACACTCCTGATACATGTGATTGTAAAAATTCAGTGTATTGCTATCCAGCTGCTGGTCATATTATTACTGGCAATTTAAAAATTATTCCTGATTCTAGGATACGTAATATAATTTCTAAAGGATCGAAATATCGATTTCCTTCTAAAATTGATTTCAATAAATGTAGAGATGAAATCGCTGCTGCCTTGAATGAATTTGGTAATCGATGGTGTAAACGAGAATATGTTGAGCATAACGCTCTTAAAGAATGGAAACTTAGCATTCTGAAATAAGTGAACAATCGCATTTCTTTTTATTCGCAAAATACGAACTTATTACCTCCTAAGTAGAAGTAAAACAAAGATCAGGAATTGATACAATTAACTTACTCCACCCATAAAAGACACCAAAGGGAAAGAAATACAAACATTAAGCGACAAGACCATAATGGAAACCTAAACAAAGGAATGCCATAAGGACAGTTACTTTCCCACAAAATGGCCATATGGCCATCCAAAATAAAAAGACAAAAGTGACACACACAGCAAGCAACAAACAACAACATAAATAAACCGCCACAGAAGAGCCGCCCTGGAACGGTCAGTGGAAGAGACCCACCGGGGGGGGGGGGGCAAATCGACCCCACGCGGCCACAATCCTCGCCCCCACCTCCGTCGCGACTTAGACAAATAATTTGCCCAGTCCACATGAAGGCCTCCTAACTCATCAGTGCAACATCTCCGTGAACACAAAAATCAAAGAACCACAGAGGTGAGACAACGGTGAGGACTCGACAGCAAGAAACCACTGAAATGCTGGAGCAAAAGAAAACCAACAGTTAGACTCCGATGGACCCGACCAGAGACAGAGCATCAGGCACCAACCAACATTACCTTGAATTAGATCTCTCTAATTCTCAATAAGCCTTTACGTTGGAGCCGTCATAGAATCTGAGGCCTGACCCACCGGCTTGCAATTAAAGAGGGAAGCAAAATTGCCAACCGTGATTGGGTTAACTACCATGCATGCAGTCTGTCGTATAATATCCATGTTGTACCCAATCTTTTTATATCGAAGAATGATTTTACGAAATTGGGTGCTGAAGTCATTGCGGTTATATATTTTTCTGAATACTAAGTCACCATAAAATTCGGGTTCCGATAGACCTTGTTGCAGAAGAGATTTAAGTCCAATATTGAATTTTGAAATTAAATCAGAATGGCGTCTATAAAATTTTGAAAAGGCTTTGCGTAGTTTATGGTACCGATAACCCTGATTAAGGAGTTTAGCCGTTAATAATTTATTACGAGTGTTGAAGCCAGTTACATGACTACACACTCTAGCAAATCGAATTAATTGCGAAATATAAACGCCATAGGATGGCGCACGAGGAACATCACCATCCAAAAAAGGAAAATTTACAATCTCAAAATCAAAGTCATCGCGTTTATCATAAATTTTGCACGAAACAAATCCATCTACAAGAGATAGATGTAAATAAAAAAATGGGGCCTCGGTATCAGAAGAATTTGCTTTATTTAACTGAAGTTCTGGGGGGTAAATCTGACTAAGTCGTCTTTACGTCACCTTAAACTAGGTATTCAAGAATTTCATAGGAAAAATAGAAGTGGAGGCAATGATCAGGAATCGATACAATCAACCCACAGCTCCCATCAGAGACACCAAAGGGAAAGACACACAAACATGAAACAACAGACCCTAATGGAAACACCAACAGCCGAAAGCCAAAAGGACAGTTACTTTCCCACAAAATGGCCAACAATTTTGTTTTGGCTCCAGCTGATAAGGCCGCTAACAATGTGGTCGTTGTTTGACGGCTTCACTGTGTTAACACTCTCCAGCAAGAACTTGGTGGTACTAAGGCCTATGAACTTCAGCCTTTAGCTGTACTGAGGGCTCTAGTTATTGACCACATTTGTCATTCAGCCACCAAGTTTGCTGTCTGCGTTACAGAAGGCCAAGACAAGCTACGTTATATTGGTTACCTAAACTTCATACAAGACCATACAAAGCACGGCTTGGTTTATTGCAAATTCAAGCATGTGATAAAATATTGCGACAGTCTTCGAAAGATCAGGTAGAAATCTCGGAGTCTAACTGTTGGTTTTCTTTTGCTCCAGCAATTCTGTTGTTGTATGCTGTCGAGTCCTCAACCTTGTTTCATCTTGGTAGCATACAACAACAGAATTGCCGGAGCAAAAGAAAACCAACAGTTAGACTCCGAGGGGCCCGATCAGGCGCCAACCAACATAAAGAATACTAAAATAACGTAAAATTCCATTTATGCTTTTACGCTGGAACCATCATATAATCTTATAAAGCCTTTTCAAAATTTTATAGACGTCATTCTGATTTAATTTCAAAATTCAATATTGTAATTCAATCTCTTCTGCAACAAGGTCTATCGGAACCCGAATTTTATGGTGTTTCAGTAAATAAATTCAGAAAAATATATAACCGCAATGACTTCAGCAGCCAATTTCGTAAAATCATTCTTCGATATAAAAAGATTGGGTACAACATAAATATACGACAGACTGCATGCATGGTAAATAACCCAATCACAGATGACAACTTTGCTTCCCTTTTTAATTGCATGCCGGTGGGTCAGGCCTCGGATTCTATGACGGTTCCAGAGTAAAGGCTTATGTTGGTTGGAATCTGATGCTCTGTCTCTGGTCGGGTCCATTGGAATCTAACTGTGTTGGTTTTCTTTTGCTCCAGCATTTCAGTGGTTTCTTGCTGTCGAGTCCTCACCGTTCTTCTCTGAAGTTGTTTAATTTTTGTGTTCATGGAGATGTTCCACTGATGAGTTAGGAGGCCTTCATGCCGACTGAACAATTATTTGTCTTAATCGCGACGGAAGTAAGGGCGAGGATTGTGGCCGCGTAATATCAATTTAAGACCCCCAGTGGAATTCGTTTCCGCTGAACGTTCCAAGGCGGTTCTTCTGTTACGGTTTATTTTTGTTATGGTTCGTCTTTGGGTGTTTGTGTCGCTTATATTATTTTATTTTGGATAGCCTATTGGCCATTTTGTGGGAAAATAACTGTCCTTTTGGCTTTCAACTGTTGTTGTTTCCATTAGGGTATGTTGTTTCGTGTTTGTGTTTCTTTCCCTTTGGTGTCTCTGATGGGAGCTGTGGGTTAATTGTATCGATTCCTGATCATTGCCTCCATTTCTATTTTGGAAAAGTTGCAGCTTTCTCTGGAAGGGTATTCCACTGAACAATGGCCAGAGGAAAGAAGGGACCCTACCAGCATGGACTTGACAAAAGGCATTGGTAATATCTGAATATTCTATCAGTGCGGGGGTTTGCAGTGTGTTATTTGTTATTTGGCTTTGTGTCGTTGGTTCATGTTTCGTCTGATTTTCTGTGTGCCTCCGTGTCACTTTCTATAGGTGACTTGAGACGGCTGCGTTCTTTGATTGTGGCCTTTCCTGAGTAACCTTTTCTTACTAGTCTCTATGTAATCGCGAAGGAGTCCGACGGCCTTTACAATTCAATAGAAGAGACACAGATAAAGGATCCACTGATCGTCTATATTCAAGTAACTGACAGATAAAGGATCCACTGATCGTCTATTTTCAAGTGACTGCCAGTCCAACTCATGCAATAATGAAGGGACACTTCTGGTCCTAGCGTAATCATTCATGGTACAACGGGCTGCACGTCTTAAAACAATATCAATTTTATGGATGCTCCTTTAGGTGTGAAGATCCCTTATAGATGAAGCGTAGTCCAGCTGGGTGAATGTCTCTAGGAACTGGCAGTGGGATGTACATTCAGTATTGATCGAAGACGTCGAAGAGAAAGTCATCCTTAGACCATGGTACTTGGTTATAACCTTACGATTCCAATCACAACAGTTGTCGTCTGCTTTGTTGTATGTTGGTTACTTTAAAAGTACGTGTAATTGTTGCAAACAGTGTGGACCCAGATCATACTGCCCCTCTAGGGGCAGTCTGATCAGGGTCCACACTGCTTGTCTGTATGCAAAAATGTTTTTGAAAAGTTTGCAAGACGACGCAGCAGACGACATAAACTAACAATATTTTCAGATGTACAATATGTAGTTTTTATTAGCATCTTAATTAAGGGTTAAATTCCTTGTCCCATGTTGATTCGGAAGTTAAGGCAATGACCAGTAATCGACACGATTACCTTACACTTTCCACCCAAGACGCCAAATGGAAAGAAGCCCAAACACAAGCAAAAATACCGTAATTAAAACATAACAAGTAGAACAAAAGCGAAGGCAATGGTCAGGAATAGATACAATTAACACACGGCTCCCATTAAAGACACCAATGGGAAAGAAGGACAAACATGAAATAACTAGACCCTAATGGAAGCACCAGTAGCGGAAAGCCGAAAGAACATTTACTTTCCCACAAAATGGCCAACCAGCTATCCAAAACAAAAAATATAAGCGATACACACACTCAAAGACAAACCATAACAAAAATAAACCGCGACAGAACAACCGCCTTGGAACGGCCAGTGAAATCACGGGGGGGGGGGGGGGGGCGCAAATCGATTTTACGCGGCCGCAATCCTTGCCATTACTTCCGTCGCGATTTAGACAAACAATTTATTCCAGCAAAATGGACAATTTCTTTCCAATGGCTATCTAAAATAAGAAATATTACCAGGACAATGACAATAATAAGCCACAACAGAAGCACCGCATTGAAACGGTCAGTAAAAATAATCGTAGTCTAACTGTTGGTTTTCTTTTGCTCCAGCATTTCAGTGGTTTCTTCTTGTCGAGTCCTCACCGTTGTTTCATCTCTGTGATTGTTTGATTTTTGTGTTCACGGAGATGTTGCACTGATGAGTTAGGAGGCCTTCATGCGGACTGAACAAATCATTTGTCTTAATCGCGACGGAAGTAAGGGCGAGGATTGTGGCCACGTAAAAACGATTTAAGCACCCCCCCCCCACCTCCCGCAGTGGAGTTCGTTTCCGCTGACCGTTCCAAGGCGGTTCTTCTGTCGCGGTTTATTTTTGTTATGGTTTGTCTTTGGGTGTTTGTGTCTCTTATATTATTTTATTTTGGATAGCCTATTGGCCATTTTGTGGGTCTGTTGTTTCGCGTTTGTTTGTTTGTTTGTTTGTATTGGAGTTTTACGGCCCAGTCAACACTATTTGGGTCATTTTTGAGCCGGTCAGTTTACCTAGCAACACTTTCCTGGGCAGGCTTATACGTAAGCGGTTAACCAGTACAGTGCACATTCTTTCGCCAGAAACTGACAACTGCCCTTCTTGAATCAGCGGAAGGGCGTTTCGCGTTTGTGTTTCTTTCTCTTTGGTGTCTCTGATGGGAACTGTG
Source organism: Lucinisca nassula (assembly GCA_963580285.1). NCBI lineage: Eukaryota > Metazoa > Mollusca > Bivalvia > Lucinida > Lucinidae > Lucinisca > Lucinisca nassula. The sequence goes on along the minus strand of OY757014.1, from coordinate 57,020,697 downwards.
GGCTAATTGTATCGATTCCTGATAATTGCCTCCACTTCTATTTTATACAGAGGACTCATTGAAACTTCAGAAGGATATAGATAGATCATGATGTTTGACACGAAAAAGGGCGTGAGATTTCAGCCCTTTAAATGCAATATTAAGCAGATAACTAGGAAGATAACAAATAAAATCGAGGCTTCATACACCTTAGAGGGAACGCTCCTCGAAAATGGGAATTCCTTTAAATACCTTGGCATGACAATCATACACGATTTGAGATGGAACACACACATTAGCCACATGTGTACAAAGGCGAATAGAACACTTGGTTTCCTGATGCTAAATCTTCACCAGTGTCCTCAGGATGTGAAAGAGACAGCATATAAGTGACTTGTTTAGTCCAATTTTGGAATTTGGTAGTTGCATCTTGGACCCAAGTGGAGTGGTCCTTAATGAAGAAATTGAAAAAAAGTTCAGAATAGAGCTGCTAGATTTCTGACAAGCGATTACTGCTTTGAAACTGGGAACATGACTGGAATTCTAGGAAAATTAAGATGGGAGTCTCTCAAGAAAAGGAGAAGAGACAGTAGGCTTATATTCTTATACAAAGGTCTGAAGGATGCTGCTGCTAGCATTTCAACAGATGACATTATTCCCCTAGCTAGGCACTGTCGAAAGCACCATTCAATGGCGTTTCAGACCCTTGCTGCAAGAACTGACATTTATAAAGAATCGTTCTTTCCCCCACCCGAACCTTTCGAGATTGGAATGCCCTTCCCGATTCGATCATTTCGACAGCTGAAGGTGCTGAATATTGTGTAGCTACGTTTACCTCTTTGGTTAGAGCTAGGGACTAACTTCACATATCACAGGTCCTGGTGTATGAATGTCATTGATGTGTCACCAGTAACAATTCTGATTCTGATGTTTTCAAAGGGTGGGAGAGAGTGGCTGACAAACTGAATAAAGGCACACCGACTCCCCCGCACCTCGATCATATTATATAACAAATTACATCTTACCCCAATCCATGGGTCTGAATAAAATAACGACCCACCTAATCAGAGATAAACGACATCCAGGGCGAAATGATCCACGGGCGAAACGACCGGGACCAAACTTTGGAGTCATTGATGGCCATTCGGTGCGATTCACATTTTAAGCGTGCGCAGTAAAGTAGATTTTATTTCCGGAACACATGTTGATGGAGTGAAAGGCCAATAAATTGCACAATATGGTAGTTTTACTCGTTATTTATGTAGTTCATTTAATAGAAATGAAAAATACATCAAAATGGGATGGACCATTATAAGTAGAAAGAAAAAAGTCTAACGATTTTTTATCACATTGCGGTTCAGAGTCGTTTCGGACTCCGGGCGTTTCGGTCCTTGGTAGTTTCGGCCCAGTTTTGGGGGTATGTCGTTTTGGCCAAATTGGTGGGTATTTTCGGCTCGATTTTCTTCTAATATTAGCCTGGAAACCCATAACTCCGTTCACCTAAGCTTCCCATATCACAGGTCCTGGTGTATGAATGTCATTTGACGTGTCACCTGTAACAATTCTGATTCTGAGCAATCCTGCTTTCAATTTTTTGTTGCAAGAATAATTTTCTGCAAGTATTTTTAAACATTTGACTAAATCCCAATGAGAATCTCAAGATTTAAGGAGATAAAGATGACTTCTGTTTCTTCTATAGACATTTAGAAATGCAGGGTGTGTTTGGGGCATGTTCTCATAACTCTGTTCACCTAAATTTATTTCATTCTCATAAGTAATCAAATTCATTCTCTACAGAACCAAGTCACGACACTGGAGCAGGTGCAGAGACGAGTGGCCCGATATGTCTGCAACGACTTCACCTCAAGAACTCCGGGATGTGTCACAAAAATGCTTAATGACCTGACCTGGGAGCCACTTGAAGTCAGGCGGAAGCATGAACGACTCGGGATGCTGTATGGGAGCTTTTTCGTAGCGTACTTCCAGTTCTAAAAATAGAACGGGGAAAGCCCTGGCCGTCAGCTGTCGAATTGCTTCTAGGCAATGGGACAGATAAAGTGTTAATTACAGCTTAAAACAGTGGAATTCTTTTAAACTTTTGACAAATTCTAATGTAAGATAATGGAAGAAACACCGATATGCTGCCAGGGCCAAATAGAACGCTTGTTTCCTGAGGCGAAATCTTCATCAGTGCCCTCAGGATGTAAAAGAGGCAGCATATAAAGGTCTTGTTCGCCCAATCTTGGAATATGGTAGCTGTATCTGGGACCCCAGTGGAGTGGTCCTTAATGATGAAATTGAGAAAGTTCATAATAGAGCTGCTAGATTTGTAACAGGCAATTACTGCTTTGAAACTGGGAGCATGACTGGAATACTTGGAAAATTAAAATGGGAGTCTCTCAAGAAAAGGAGAAAAGACAGTAGGCTAATCCTTTTATACAAAGGTCTAAAGGGTGCTGCCAGCATTCCAACAGTTGACCTTGTTCCCCCAGCTAGACACTGTAGAAATCACCATTCGTTGGCGTTTCAGACCCTTAGCGCAAGAACTGACATTTATAAAGAGTCGTTCTTCCCCAGAACCATTAGAGATTGGAATGCCCTTCCAGATTCGATTATTTTGACAGCTGAAGGTGCTGATGATTGTGTAGCTAAATTTACCTCTTTGGTTTGAGCTAGGGACTAACTTCCCACATCACAGGTCCTGGTGTATGAATGTCATTTGACGTGTCACCAGTAACAATTCTGATTCTGAGGTGTGAACTTTCGCCAATCCCAAGTGTTATTTTTAGCTCACCGTCACGTAGTGACGAGGTGAGCTTTTGGGATCACTTTTTGTCCGTCGTGTGCGTGCGTGCGTCCATGCGTAAACAATTTCTTCAAACAACATCTCCTCCTAAACCACTGAGCGGATTTTGACCAAACTTCACAGGAATGATCCTTAGGTGGTCCCCTTTCAAAGTTGTTCAAATGGTTCCGGTCCGTTGCACATATAGGTCACAGGAGCCAAAAATAGATTTTTTTCACCAAAAACTTAAAAAATCTTCTTCTCTGAAACTGCATGGCCCAGGTCTTTGATATTTGGTATGAAGCTTCATCTAGTGGACCCCTACCAAGTTTGTTTCAAATTATAGTGCTGGGGCCAAAAATGCCCCCGCCCAGGGGCCCTTTGGTTTTACATGGGCTTATATAGGGAAAATCTTTGAAAATCTTCTCTGAAACTGCAAGGCCCAGGTCTTTGATATTTGGTATGAATCTTCATCTTATGGACCCCTACCAAGAATGTTCAAATTATAGTGCTGGGGCCAAAAATGCCCCCGCCCGGGGGCCCTTTGGTTTTACATAGGCTTATATAGGGAAAACCTTTAAAAATCTTCTCTGAAACCGCAAGGCCCAGGTCTTTGATATTTGGTATGAAGCTTCATCTAGTGGACCCCTACCAAGATTGTTCAAATTATAGTGCTGGGGTCAAAAATGCCCCCGCCCCAGGGCCCTTTGGTTTTACATGGGCTTATATTGGGAAAATCTTTAAAAAATCTTCTTCTCTGAAACTGCAGGGCTCAGGTCTTTGCTATTTGGTATGAAGCTTCATCTAGTGGACCCCTACCAAGACTGTTCAAATTATAGTGCTGGGGCCCAAAATGCCCCCGCCCCAGGGCCCTTTGGTTTTACATAGCCTTTTATAGGGAAAATCTTTAAAAATCTTATTCTCTGAAACTGCAAGGCCCAGATCTTTGATATTTGGTGTGAAGCTTCATCTTGTGGACCTCTATCAAGATTGTTCAAATTATAGCCCTGGGGCCAAAAATGCCCCCTCTCCTGGGCCCTTTGGTTTTTCATAGACTTATATAGGGAAAATCTTGAAAAATCTTCTACTCTGAAACCACAAGGCCTAGGTCTTTGACATTTGGTATGAAGCTTTAGTGGACCTCTACCAAGATTGTTCAAATTATAGCCCTGGAGCCACAAATGCCCCTGCCCCAGGGCCCTTTGGTTTTACATAGACTTATAATAGAGATTATCTTTGAAAATCTTCTTCTGTGAAACAACAAGGCCCAGGTCTTTGATATTTGGTGTGAAGCTTCATCTAGTAGACCTCTATCAAGATTGTTTAAATTATAGCCCTGAGGCCAAAAATGCCCCTGCCCCGGGGCCATTTGGTTTTACATAGGCTTATGTAAGGAATATCTTTAAAAAAATCTTCTTCTCTGAAACCGCAAGGCCCAGGTCTTTGATATTTGTTGTGTAGCTTCATCTAATGGACCTTTGCCAAGATTGTTCAAATTATAGCCTTTGTTGATATTTGGTATGAAGCTTCACCTTTTGAGACCTCCCTCAACATTATGCACATTATAATCCTGGGGTCAATAATGGCCCTCCCTGGGGCTCACTTGTTACTCTATGGATCAGGTGAGCGATCCAGGGCCATCATGGTCCTCTTGTTTAGTTAACTGCTCTTAAAGATATATTGTACATACGACCCAACAGGGTCCTCTCTCCCTCTGAGTGTGCCATGGCCTATATGTTGCTCTCTCTCATAGCGTACCAACAGTTAGCGTGCGTAGGTAAATGTAAATTACAGTTTTTTGTTAAATAACTCCACGTCATCCGACCAACGTCGTGTCTACATCAAACCAACATAAAGCAGTGCATTGAATTTGACTTTGCAACGTCGTTGAAACGTCAGAACGTTGCGTTTGCGATAATACGGCGTTGCTTTAAAAGTGCTCAGACCCATCAAGACTCAGTGGGATTGAAAGATTAAATTCAAAACAAATGAAGAACACCCTTTCAGTTCATGAGATTCGCAAGTGCAAGATTTTACAGTAAAATCTGGTAGATTTGTTCAACCTGCCCAACCCTTACCGGTATATTAAAACATTTTGTTCCAGAAACCCCAAAACGGGTACCCTGGCAAACAGTGCAGACCCAGATCAGGGCATACACTTTTTGCAAAAAGTCAAGCCAATTTCCAAACAAATTTTGAAGAAAACACATCCTGACACCCCTACATTTTGAAATGGACTCTTGCTTTATATTAGGAGGAAGATTCCATTTGGTACAAAAAGGATGAATGGCCTAATAGCTTAATTAGCTCTTCAAGATCTTCTTGGATACAGGGATCAGTCACTCAACGGTTACGTGACATTGAAGGGAGTTGGAGTGGGTGTCAACGACATGGCGTCGAAACGTTGACTCTACGCCCGTCTTCAGTCCACTCCATTACGTAAACATGCATATTCAAATACATTGTAAATTTTACTAATTTACTGAAAAGAGGAGTGAGTGAGTTTTAGTTTTACGTCCCACCAACAGCGAAGGTCATACGGAGACGGGACCTCGGTTTAAAGACTCATCCGAAAGTCTGGAGAAGCCCGGGATCGCTCCTGCGATCCCTGGTTTACAAGGCGAGTAGCGTAACCACTGCACCACGGAGGCTTCTACTGAAAAGAGGAAAAATTTAAGATGAACGTTTATATTATTTTTCTTATTTCTTCTCAAAATGTAGATTGTGGGCACTCGTTAGAACCGCCACACTGAGGCAGTTTGAATGAGTACCCACAATCTATGTTTTTGAGCAGAAATAAGAAAAATAATATATACCCCTGCAAACCCCAGTTTTACTATAAAAAGGTGGGATTTTTGGGGTCAGTTTTATATAGGCGTGTTTTTGTGATGATTAGACAGATCCCTGGACATTTTTAACTGCATAGATGGACGAATGAACAGACAGATACATGTAGATAGATCTAAGTTCTGTCCGTATGTGATAGAGAATAAAACTTTTTTTGGAAGTAATCTTTCATGAATAACGGTATCTTAAGCAATTGACACGAGTCATTCACGAAGAGATTTTTATCAATTAAAACAGATCCAGGATAAATGAATTTCAGTAATAAATGCAAAATATCATTCTTTCCTTCTCAAGGCATTATTTCAATGTAAACAGGCATATTTTCTCTCAAAATATCTGAATATTGTTAGCATTTTGAGTTCCGCCAATGCATTTGAATAGCATTGGCCGTTTCAATTGATGGCCAGTGCTTTGCGCATGTGCAAGTATGACGTCATAAAGGGAATTCCTAAAACCTCCTATAAGATCTAGCACAACCTAGTGGATATACCCACGACAGGTCAGGTACCTACGAGTTTGTGACAGACGCACCAGGGGTCCAGCCAAATTCTTCCAGGAACAGTGCGGGGTCGGAACAGACTCCCAGGAGAAGCAGTGTCTGCAGCAACCCTGGAAGAATTCAGATCACTCCTGGATGTGATCTGCTCAAGTTGTATATATTTTTAACCCGACACTTTTAACTGTACATAATCTTTTGGGGGCTTGCTGATCGCCATCACCAATCCTTGCCCCGCAGAGCTAAATACGTTCTTTTCGAAGATCCCAGCTCTTTACCAGGAAGAAGAAGAATATTATACATGATAAGTATTTTATTTAGACTGTGCACTATTCTAATTTGTTGATACTTTTTATTTTCAGTCACATGCTTGTCATTGGTTAGAGATTATTTTGGGGGACCCCTAAAATATTAAATAGTTTGTGACAAATTTCGATTTCTGTGAATTAAATTGTGAGTCAAAACTGATTTTATTCTAAACCGGTTGAAATGTTAGTTATTAACTACAAATTCTGATGTGTGATAACTGTAAAAATGATTCCTTTTCATATTAATCAAAGAAGAGAGTGAACGGAGATACATGTATGAGAAAGTGGGTACTGCTACTCACTCACATCTGAGCATTGAGAGCACGATTTCCTGGGTGGTATCCTGGTATAATCCAGTATGTCTCACTATTTCAAAGCATTGCATGGTAATATTGTAACGGCGTTACCTCGGCCAGCTATGACCTAAAAAGTGTTGATTTGTCAGGAAAGGTGACACCGTTGCAATAAATTATTGTGGGATCGACCTGGGTCGTGCTCAATGTTGAGCGGGAGTGAAATAAGAACGGGTCATTTAGTTTTTACTATTTATTGAGTTTCCCTTAACAATATCCAGTATGGACAGTATTAAACTCAAATTCACAAATTCATCTAACACATCAAATACATATATGCCAATAGTTCAAATCTACAGTTTCGAACCGATAGCCCTTAAACAAGCAATACAGAATTTAATATGATTGTGAGCATTCACTTTAGCCTAGAATAACCTATATAATTAAGAAGCAAATCTATGCAAGATTCAGCCACTTTAATTTGATTGTATGATTTCTACTATTTAATGAATTTATTGAAATATGATAAGCAGGCGGAGTTAATTCTGGTTAGGCTTAGCTACAGTTAATTCCCTTAATATGCTTTGATACAACTGATATCAATGAACTCTACTTCGGTAACAGAGAATAACATCATACAATTTCACACAACATGCTTTTCACAAGCAATCAGGGCTGCAACGAAGTAGAAGTTCATTCTGCAGTAGCATCTATTTTAATATGAAAGAATATGAAAGTATTTAATATACTTGGAATACACTTTCTTGAACAGTTAGCGCCTAGAAAAATTATCAAAACAATATGTCCTTTAATTTAGCTTGGCAGGCCTCGCCTTTAAAAGCAATCTTCAGCCGGACTAGGCAGAATTCATCCTAGGTAGGAGTAAGCACTACTACCTCGATATGAGTGTTTACAAAGATGAACCAAAGTGAATAACTCAATCATTGACAGATTAGCAGTTGCCAACAAACGCTTTTCACAAGCACACAAACATGCAACGAGCCAAACTGCCAATGATTCTTGTGCTCTGCCTATCTCGGCGTAGTCAGAATTCTGCCAGATTCGGCTGAAAATTAAATTAAGCCAAAAATGCTCACACACAATATATACAACAAACTGTTATTATACACAACTTCAGCCTTACTTATACTATCAATTTATATTGAAAACCTGTGCCAACTTCGCCTAAATGAGGATAGAAGAAGGAGAGAAAGTTTCAGCCTAGCTCGGCTGAGCCTAGATCGGCTGAGCCTAGATAGAAGTGGGTGGGGTGGATAAACAAAGTTTATTCATACACTGGATGGGCGATTCTCGAAAGACTTCTTTCTAGGGGGCATATTCAGCCAAAGATCAAGTAGTTTTATGATCAGGCTGCTCCTAAGTCGGCTGAACAATTCAACTTCGGCTGAACAAGCGATCTCGGCTGAGTCTAGCTTCGCAAACTTCGGCTGAGCCAACAACAACAACAAGCCAACAGCGGTTGCTACACGATCTTAGCAACTGTCATTTTCAGCCAATGAATGGGTATTTATACTATTGCCTGGTTCTGCACGTTCTGGTGCTTTCCATAGTGCAGAACGTAAGCGGCCGGGAACCAGTCATGTCACGCGATAGAATCAAGATGGTGGAGCGGGACGATTTGAAAACACATTTTTGAGCAGGAAAACACGAACAATGCAGCAATTTAAGTGCAGTAAACGGGATAAAATCAGTAAGTCCAGACTGCGGCAGGGGATTTCTTTATATTTGTAAGCTGAAATGAAGCTGCCAGTGCGTTTTCGTGCTGAAAAATGTGGGCGAAGTTGACGCAAATCGGAACTGTCAAAACACATTTCAGAGAAAAACATCGGGATTTATACAGCGAAAATACAATATTGTAGGTCGAAAACAAGCATAAAAATGTTGTGTATGTAAAGTTATTGCAGAATAGCTCAGCGCCGTTACAACAGCCCCCTACCTTGAAAAGGCATGGACCCCATGTGGAACGTAAAGTAAGTATTTAATAGTCTATATACAGCTTGGAAAGTTGGAATATCATAATAGTATAACAATTTTATGGAGGCAGCTGGCTATCATGCTGTAACTTTATATTTCTTGGCCATCGGTTCGGATTATAAATATTCATGAAGTAGTATTGAACACTAAGAGGCATTTTACTCTTTTGGAGCACAACTCTTTGTATGTGCCAATATAGATCAATAAATTGTACAATTATCTACCAAATACCTACAACAACATATAAATTCTGCAGGTATAAATAAGTTTAACCATTTGTTACTTACAGTTTCATTTTAGCATCAAGGAAGGAGGAATAGGTCCATAGTAAATGAGGCATATTCCCACTCACTTGAGTCTAACCCACTCAAAACTTCAGGTGAACAGCAATGACATTCTGCCACCAACTGTAATTGTAACATGTGAGCTTGAGACAAAGCAAAATGTGCCTCTAGGAAACAGAGTCATACATACATATACTTTCACAATAAATAATTGACTCTCCAAGGTGAAATAATCAGACAATTTCAATATACAGTGTTTGTCAATAACAACTATTAGTATATACGAATGCGCTTGCATTCGTTGTCAAATTGTTGCTCTCATTATTTTCATTCAAATACAATCATACTTCATTCATATTATGATTTGGGATAATATCAAATGCAACATGACAATACACACTACTCAGAGCTTACATCAAATATGAAATATTGTATCTTGAGCATTTCTAACATAAATTCAATACAATTAATAATGGGATTAGTCTTATCATCAAACATAACTCAGTTGATGATAACTGAACTTGAATGCTCTAAGCGGTCATTTTGCATATCATAAACATTTTGAAATCATGTCAGTGACAAAACTTGCACACAAATATTAATATGTTAAGTTATTGCAAATGTAAAGTAGAAGTAGAGCAATGACCATGAATCTATACACTTAACTTACTCCTCCTAGCAAGTTTTGTTGGTCTCTTCAAAAGCATAAGCATTCTAAAATTGTTGTTATCAACTCAAAACATGTTATAAGGTGAATTAATTCTTGATGGAAATTCATATGATCCATAGAATTTGAATTATCAAATGTTCAGATACATACAAGATGAGGATAATTACAATTGTCAATTTCCTTACCATACCCCTTCTCAAGATCAGTAATAGCATTAGTCTTAACTTAAGCTCTTCCTTATTAGTTGTATACTTCAAGGCTACACATGTACTCCTATTAATAAAATACAGGAACAAGTTAAAAGAATACAGTCGTGCAAAGATGTTTAGGGCCTAAACATTTTTACTAAGACCGTGCTTGGCCAAGAAGGAGTCAACTATAGGAAGCATGGAGAGTCAGTGGCATAATGATTAACATTTGGGATAAAAATTAACAATTATGTAATCATCAAAATTGCACGCAAAATGAATTCCAGCAAGGAAACAACAAGTGAATCAGTCATGCAGTAAGATGTGAATATTTAAATACCCTTACTACCATAAAAGTCTAATATATCTTGCAAGACTTTACATGAAAAAGAAATATTTGGTAAGGCTTTCAGTGACACAAATATGAATATTCTCCTCAATTGCGATCAAGCTTTGTACTTACGTAATTCTGGAACTCTTAGACAGTGCCAACCATCCTAGAAATTAGGCAAGTTACATGAGTAGATAACCTCACCTAACCACATATAACCAGCAGTCGCCCAATTGCTAGGTGTAAAGCATCGTCCAAGAATTGCAGAAAGATATAATCAAGTTTTCAGATATTGTTACCGGTATATACCAAAAAAAAAAAATCTTATTCCAGAGTAAATCTCTTTTTTTTTAATTTAAGCCATTAAACTTGCTTAATTGATTAACTGAATTGATCACTATATTTCAACATTTACAGACTGTGGAATGCTAGACCATAACCTAGATGAGAAGTTGACTTTACAAGATGATAAATTAAAAGGTATTAGCTTCATAGAATTTTGAAGATTTAAATATTTGCTCAGAAAGTACATAAACACTTGTTTAAAACTTTTGTACAATACTAAAACTTACTACTAAGAATAACTTAACTAATAGACTTAAACTAATTCCAGTGTCCTTTCTCAGTAGTATCTCCATAGATGTTGTCGCGATTATTGTAAATTGTCTCTAAATACTTTTGCCGCGATATAATTATCTCTAAAATTGAAGATGAGATATAATTGTCTCTATTTTTGTTGAATTCTTCACTTTCTGATGATTATAAAAGTCCATTTTTGTTTATCTGTGCTTATGCCAAAGTTAAAACGCGTATAATTTCACAATATTTAAATTTAATATTTAAACAAGATATATTTATAAGTACGCGATAACGCGGGTCTTGCTGGAATTGTTTCTTCAGGTCATCTCAGCTAGCCAACAACGTCCATCTGGTCCTTACGAACCACAGCAGCAACATAAGGTTCATACGAACCACAACAACAACAGTTGGTTCATTTGAACCACAACAGCAAGGTCTGGCTCAAAAGAACCACAGCAGCAACGTTTGGTTCATATGAACCACAGCAGCAACAAATCAGCAACTCAGCCTAAATAGTAGGCAGGGTTACAGTGAGCATTCCATCTATGTGTTACCGGTGTAGATATTCTACATCAGTCCATCCCGCACAGTTCTGAAGTTATTTTCAGCCTTCTTTTAACCAATTTTGTCAGTCCTTTAACTCTATAATATTCACATTCCTTTTTCAATTCTTGCAGATGTCGCCTTTCCCTTGGAAGCATTGATGGAATATACTCCAGACCATACCGTAAGTAATTTAAAATTATCTTGAAATGTGAAGCATCTCTATCAATAAACACACTGTTTCCTTGTTGTATAATTGGGGAATCACTTGTAAATAGTTTAGCTAAAAGGGAGTTAGGATCATTTCTCAAGGTCTGAGTACATGTTTCAAACCGTTGTCCTCCTATGTTAAGGATTACTTTACTCCCTTGAATCTTGGCTATAAAGTTGCGATCTTCATCCTCTTCTTCATCGCTCTCATTACCCTCCAGCAACTGTCTTTTCTTTCCTGCACCATCATTCTCTTTCTCATCATATTTCCTCTTTTCTGCTTTCTTTCTTAACTCCTCCATTTCTCTTTCATTATTTTCATTTATTAATTTTTCAACCACCTGCTCTGCTAGTTCATCGTACTCACAGTGTGCAACAATCTTACTCACTCCATCAACCACTATCCCAGCAAACAGATCAACCCCTTCATCATATGTGTTAAACTGAATGGTATTTTCTCCTGATATGCTGGCTACTGCTCTTTCAGTTTCTTCAAAGTCTTCACTCTCCTTTCTGCCCTCAACCTCTTGAATGGTAGATGCACATATTGGTATATTGGGAGTGTTCAACTTATCATGTTCAGTATTTTGATTCTCATTCCTTACATTCTGTTTCACCTTCAGCTTTCTACTTTCATATTCTTTTATAGAAATTTTTGATTTCTTTGAATTTTCTTCGTTTGTTTTGTTTTTATTATCTTTACACTTTTCTCTTTCCTTTTCAGGTGTATTTATTGTCGCACCTGCTTTAGCAGGAAGACATAGGCGTGCAAGTTTCCGTCCGTCCGTCCGTCCGTTCGTCCGTCCGTCCGTTCGTCCGTCCGTCCGTTCGTCCGTTCGTCCGTCCGTCCGTCCGTCAACATTTTACACTGGATGTCTTGTCATCGCAACTCCTCCTACACTTTTAGACCGATCATTTGGAAACTTTGCATGTGCTTTCGCCATGGTATGAGGATGCGCATGTGGTTTGGACTTAATCTTCAAATCAATTTTTGTCACTTTTTCCATATTGTGAACTTAGTCATTTTTAGTTATGCGATACGTACCTCTTGTCATCGCAACTCCTCTTACACTTTTATACTGATCATTTGGAAACTTTGCATGTGCTTTCCCCTTGGTATGAGGATGCGCATGTGGTTTGGACTTAATCTTCGAATCAATTTTTGTCACTTTTTCCATATTGTGAACTTAGTCATTTTTAGGTATGCGATACGTACCTCTTGTCATCGCAACTCCTCTTACACTTTTATACTGATCATTTGGAAACTTTGCATGTGCTTTCCCCTTGGTATGAGGATGCGCATGTGGTTTGGACTTAATCTTCGAATCAATTTTTGTCACTTTTTCCATATTGTGAACTTAGTCATTTTTAGGTATGCGATACGTACCTCTTGTCATCGCAACTCCTCTTACACTTTTATACTGATCATTTGGAAACTTTGCATGTGCTTTCCCCTTGGTATGAGGATGCGCATGTGGTTTGGACTTAATCTTCGAATCAATTTTTGTCACTTTTTCCATATTGTGAACTTAGTCATTTTTAGGTATGCGATACGTACCTCTTGTCATCGCAACTCCTCTTACACTTTTATACTGATCATTTGGAAACTTTGCATGTGCTTTCCCCTTGGTATGAGGATGCGCATGTGGTTTGGACTTAATCTTCGAATCAATTTTTGTCACTTTTTGTCGCACCTGCTTTAGCAGGAAGACATAGGCGTGCAAGTTTCCGTCCGTCCGTTCGTCCGTTCGTCCGTCCGTCCGTCCGTCCGTCAACATTTTACACTGGATGTCTTGTCATCGCAACTCCTCCTACACTTTTAGACCGATCATTTGGAAACTATGCATGTGCTTTCGCCATGGTATGAGGATGCGCATGTGGTTTGGACTTAATCTTCGAATCAATTTTTGTCACTTTTTCCATATTGTGAACTTAGTCATTTTTAGGTATGCGATACGTACCTCTTGTCATCGCAACTCCTCTTGCAGTTTTATACCGATCATTTTGAAACTTTGCATGTGCTTTCGCCATGGTATGAGGATGTGCATGTGGTTTCGACATAATTTTCAGAATATTTTTTTCCGCTTTTTGCACATTATGAACTTAGCCATTTTTAAGCTTCATTTGATATACGATAGGCACCTCTTGTCATCGCAACTCCTCCTACAGTTTCATACCGATTATTTTGAAACTTTGTGGGTGATTTTGCCATGCTATGAGGATGCGCATGTGGTTTGGACTTTATCTTCGGATAAATTTTTGTCACTTTTTCCACATTGTGAACTTAGTCATTTTTAACCTTCGATTGATATATGATAGGTACCTCTTGTCATCGCAACTCCTCTTGCAGTTTTATACCGATCATTTTGAAACTTTGCGTGTGCTTTCGCTATGGTATGAGGATGCGCATGTGGTTTGGACTTTATCGTCGGATCATTTTTTTTCACTTTTTCCACATTGTGAACTTAAGTCATTTTTAACCTTCAATTGATATATGATAGGTACCTCTTGTCATCGCAACTCCTCTTGCAGTTTTATACCGATCATTTTGAAACTTTGCGTGTGCTTTCGCCATGGTATGAGGTTGTGCATGTGATTTCGACATAATTCTCAGAATATTTTTTTTTCACTTTTGCACATTGTGAACTTAGCCAATTTTAAGCTTTAGTTGATATACAATAGGTACCTCTTGTCATCGCAACTTCTCTTACAGTTTTATATTGATCATTTTAAAACTTTGTGTGTGTTTTTACCTATGGTATGAGGATGTGCATGTGGTTTTGACTTTATCTTGGGATCAATTTTTATCACTTTTTCCACATTGTGAACTTAGTCAGTTTTTTACCTCACATATATAGGCTATGGATTCTTCTCAAAGCCCTATATTCATTTCTTCTGCCTTAAATAAACTTTTATTTTTTTGTGTGGGGCAGGTGGGGAGCAGGTGCGACATCAACTTCACCGAAGTTGAATTTCTGGTTCTTTCAACACTGTCCTCATCTTTCTCTTTTTATGCCCCCGCCATTCGAAGAATGGTGGAAAGGGCATATAGCGTTGCCCCTGTCCGTCCGTTCGTCCGTCCGTCCGTCCGTCCGTGCGTCCGTCCGTGCGTCCGAAACCTAAACGCAGTCAATAACTTCCTTATTTCTTGATGGATTTTAAAATTACTCGGCAGAAATGTTAACCATCATGAGACGACGTGTCACGTGCAAAACCCAGGTCCGTACCACCAAGGTCAAGGTCATACTTAGAGGTCAAAGGTCAAAAAAAGGGTCCGAAACTTAAACGCAGTCAATAACTTTCTTATTTCTGGATGGATTTTGAAATTATTTTGGAGAAATGTTAACCATCATGAGTCGATGTGTCACCTGCAAAACCCAGGTCCGTACCTCCAAGCTCAAGGTCATACTTGGAGGTCAAAGGTCAAAAAAAGGGTCCGAAACTTAAACGCAGTCAATAACTTTCTTATTTCTGGATGGATTTCAAAATTACTTTGTAGAAATGTTAACCATCATCAGTCGATGTGTCACATGCAAAATCCAGGTCCGTACCTCCAAGGTCAAGGTCATACTTGGAGGTCAAAGGTCAAAAAATGGGTCCGAAACTTAAACGCAGCCAATAACTTACTTATTTTTGGATGGATTTTGAAATAATTTTGAAGAAATGTTAACCATCATGAGACAACGTGTCACGTGCAAACCCAGATCCGTACCTCCAAGGTCATACTTGGAGGTCAAATGGCATAAAAAGGGTCCAAAACTTAAACACTGTCAATAACTTTCTATGGATGAATACGAACATAGACATATTTTCAGGCGGGGGCATCCGTGTCCTATGGACGCATTTCTAGTTCATTTACTATTTTGTTGTCACTGACTTTTTCTGCTTTATCATCACTTCCTACAGTCCCTATCTGAATTTTATTTCTCTTATCATTAACTGATTTTCTATCCTTTTTGTCATTTGCTTTCATAGTTTCTTTATCTTTCAATGAACTATCGCCTTCTTTCTCACAATTTTCCATAACTACTTTCCTTATTTCAGCTCCACTATCCTTTCCTTCAGGTATTCCTCTATCTTTCTGAGTTTTACAATTGTTTTTGTCCACATTGTTTTCTGTTGCTACATCTTGATTATTGTCATTGTCTCTTTCTTCACTTATGTCTCTTTCTTCACTTATATCATTTTCCATTTCTTGATTTTCAATTATTTCACTTTCAAACATACTTTTCTCAGTTTCGTTTTCTTCACTTATTTGTTTATCCTTTTCTTCTCTGATTTCCGTTTCTTTGCCCTGTTTTCTACTTTCATCTTCCATGATCTCTTTCTCTTCACTTTCAGTGTGTTCAGTTTCATTGTCTATACTTATCTCTTCACATTTATGTATACTTGTATCCGAATCCTTGTCACTATTCTCCTCAGTCATTTCCTGTCCTTTATCAACATTTTGCTTTGTTTCATTTTCTTTTATCCTTTCTGTTTCTTTATCAGTTTCTGTCTGTTTTCCCTGAGTTTCATTATTAACTGGCATTACTTCTATCCCTTTACTAACACTTTTCTCAGTTTCCTTATCTTTGTTTGTCTCTTCCTCAGCTCTTGATTCATTCTTTTGACTTTTACTACTGACTTTCACTACTTCCTTTTCTTTTCTAACTCCTCTTTCAGTTTCTGTTTCTTTGCTTTTCTCATTTTCCTTTGCATTTCTTATTTCCTTGTCTTTGCTTACAGGATTCCTACTTTCACTTTCTTTTCTCTTTACTTTATCTTCCCTAGTTTCTGTTTCCTTTCTTGTACCTTTAACACTTTCTTGACCTCGCCTATTTTCTTTCACAGTCTGTTTTTCTTTCTGATTCTTCATTGTCTTTTTCTCAATTGATAAATCTTTCACTGTCCGCCTATCCTCTACTCCTTCAAGCTGCCTGATTCTATCACTGCTCAACTTCTCCATTTCTGACTTATCTCGAACTATTTTCGGCACAATGTCATGATTTGTGTCATCTGCTTTCCTTACTACTTTCCTTCCCTTTTCGTTCTGTTTTACACACTCGTTATCATCGATTTCACTTTCATCTTCAGATGATGATGAACTTGATGAAGATGAGGATGAGCTGGATGAGGATGAGCTAGATGAGGAGCTACATGATAAATCCCGGAGCAGCCGACTCAGTCGTCGTTTCTTGGATGCCGGCCGCGCTTCTTCCAACGTGATAGGCTCTGGGGATCCCATTGACTCTGGTGACCTTTCTTGCCTCGGCCGTGGCTCTCTTGCTGGCTCTGTTCTTTTCTCTGGTATAGGACTCTCTTGTAAGTACATCTCCTCATCTGATCTAACAAACTTCCAGTAGGTATCCAGCTCCTTCTCCTTGAAATTCTTAAGAGTCTGGAATGCTACCTCCCCGAATTCTCCAGTCATCACATTCACATAGTCCATGTCAGATTCTTTGGCGTTGCAAGTGTGGCCCATGTTTCGTCTGTGGAACAGCCACCCGCACAGGTTACATTGGAACTGTATTCCTGAGTGCTGTTCTTCAAGGTGCCTTTTGACATCGGACTTATTCCTAAAGAACCTGGGAATCTTCAGGCACTTTAGACATTGGTAGTGGAACCCCTAGAATACAAATGCAAATATCGTTAAGTATAATGTGCCTGTATGATATGCCTGTTAGCATATCCTCAGCTACAGCAACATTGACAATTCTTTGGGTCAGCACCACGGTTTTGCAATAAGTAGCTTTAGTTTCAGTCTACAACTGATTTATCATTCAGTCCAGTTCATACTTAAATCTTAATTCAGATATGTATGTTCTTTTTCAGCTTAGACAACGTACAGCTCACTTCATAGCAGTCATCGTTAACAACAGTGAAGTGTTCCATCTTTGCCTAAGTCAACATTCAACGCTATCAAGGGTACCAGCATAGACATCAACCATCCTCAGCCAGTTTTCAGCAATCAGTGCATCTATGTCAACAGTGCTACTACATATGCAGCGAAGTCATAAGATACTTGTTTATAAAAGAATGTATTTGTAGATACACATATACTCAACAATATAACATATATGTTATGATTCAAGTATCTTTAAAGATTTCCAAATTTACAGCTTTGGATTGGGGTTCAACACTCTTAGGTATTTTTTTTTTTTTTTTTACCAGTAAGTTTACGTATCTACACCTTGTCTGGGCAAACTTAACTGTAAGCAGTTAACCAGTTCAGTGCACGTTCTTTTGCCAGAAACTGACAAACAACCCATCTTGAATCAACGGAAAGGAAAGTATGACTGTAGAAAAGATTTCATGAACAGCCTCCATGAAAGAATGTTGCTCGCCCCGGCAAGAATCAAACCTGCGGCCTCCTGATCATCAGTCAGAGGTGCATCGGACCTAGATACCGAGGCTGGGTAAAAATAAATTTACTACAATTTGATATGTGTGTCTTTTGATACAAGCTCCACTAAACCATCAGTGGACATACAACAAACAGTCAAAGGCACACAAATGAACAAATACTTTATTTATTTATTATTTTTTTTTTTTTTTACTGATTTATCTTTCAATTTTTTTTTTTTTTTTTTAGGGGTTTAATAGAATAGATACAGGACTGAAAGATCAAGGATACAGAGAATAAGCTAGTTGGCACAGGTCATTTTTTTTTTTTTTTCATTAAAGGGATAACCAATGTTTAATTATAAAAGTGCATTTATATGTATAATAAAGATCTTTGTGTTATTTATTTTCTTCCCTTACAGTCTTAGCCACGTTTTGCGTGTTTAGGTTTTCTTATTGACAAACCATTCAGGCTTGTCCTCCCCTAAGTATGGTTTTAGCTTATCATGATGAACAACTATTGGTTTATTCTTTGGACCAGCTTGGATTCTGAACAGAACATCATTCAAGCATTCAACCACGATCATAGGTCCTTTCCACGGCCTCTGCAATTTTGGATTAAACCCGACTTTACGTTTTGGGAAATAGTACCAAACTGCATCACCTACTTTGTATGGTATTTTGAATGTCTTCACATCATATCTCCTTTTCATGCTTTCGCTTGAAATGTTTAGATGTTTTCGAGCAAAATCATGAACATCAAGGAGTTTTTGTTCAAGTTGGTATGCATGCTCCGTGGCACAAAGTCTGTCATCACGAATAGGTCTGCCAAGTGTCAAATCTATAGGGAGGGTCAGTTCCCTGCCAAACATCATCATGGCTGGTGAAAGTCCTGTTGTTTCATGCACAGACGATCTATATGCCAACATCAGCAGAGGTAAGTTCTCATCCCAGTCGTCTTGTGAATCAGAAATATAGGAGGAGATCATATTCTGTATAGAGCGATTAGCCCTTTCAACCATACCATCGGACTGGGGTCTTCTAGCAGTCGTTCTGGTCTTGTCAATGCCAAGAAGCTTGCATACCTCTTGAAAAACTTTGGACTCAAAGTTTGAACCTAAGTCAGTATGCAATTGTAGGGGTACACCAAATATGGATATGAACCTATTCACCAACTTTGAAGCAACATATTTTGCTTCTTGCGTTTTTAATGGAATAGCATCTACCCATTTGGTAAAATAGCAAGAAATTACCATCAAATATCTATGTCCTTTCTTTGAAACAGGAAAAGGACCACATATATCTAATCCAATGCGTTCCATTGGAAAACCAACATTGTACTGTCTCATGGGTGCTTTTGCATTCCTGTGAGGCGTCTTCCTTGACCCACAGGTAGAACATGTCCTACACCAGTATGATACATCTTTATGCATACTACACCAGTAGAATCTTTTCCTCATTTTGTCATAAGTTTTTCGTCTGCCTAAGTGTCCCCCAGTCACATTTGCATGTAACTGACGGAAGACTTCTTTTCTGAGAACAGCTGGCATAAGAAATAGATATTCGGCATCATTTTCAATCTCTCTGAAACGTTTATTACAAAGAATACCATCTCTCAACTCTATGGTATCCCATTTATGCCAATACGCTTTAAGTTCTCGGCAGAAAGGTGCCACCGTAGACCAAGGGGGTTTATCACCTTCACTCTTCCATTGTAACAAATGTTTTAAAACAGTATCACCTGCCTGTTTTAAACGTATATTTTCCTGTGTAATTTCTACGCATTCATCTCTCTCTTTACAGGAAGTATTGGATTGGCCAGATCCATCTGTAAGCTGACTGACATTGAAACATAATTTACATGTGCTGTGGTTACATCTTTGATCAGCCTGAAGACTGTCAGTGTTTGGGTTATTTGTACTCCTACTATTCTCGCAAAGACCCTGCAGCTTGTCATTACGAGCCTTTTCTAGTTTTGCCACGCCAGCGTGAGCAACATTCGTCTCATCCGGGCTGTTCCCAGTCTCAAACAAACACCCAAACACCGATGAATCTTCAAGCCCATCCATCCAATCTTCTCCATAATTTGCTGCCTCTCTACAGCAACAACAACATTGTTGACGACTGTCAATATTTTCATAAACTTCTGCATTTTCGTTGTTGCTTGCAGAACTGTTTGTTATATGCATAGAAAGAGGAACCCCAATCAGAGACATTCCATTTGATGTCCCCTGATAGGGCACGTCTTCTATGTCAGATATCAAACATGTGATAGAGTGATCAGTTCTACCACGGTGGTCGTCAAAAGTACTGGGCCCATAAAAACCAGGATCCTCATCCTGTTCAGCATGAGAAACACTTCCTACGTGTTTCACGATGGTACCATCATTAGGTAGAGTGATGTCATGGTCATCCCCATCATTAGGGCAAACAACAGCATGATCGTCACTCCCCAAGCAGGGAAGGGTGACCCCCATTTCACCCTCAGTATTGCCTTCAACTACGGCAAGTTTCTTCACAGCACTAATTTTCCCTGCAGTTTTATTTAAGTCAGCTAATATCTCGGGAGCATACCTCTGCTCATAGCGATCACAATATTTGCATCGATCACTGTTACATGGTCTACGTGACATTGAATCAGCATTGTTGTGCACCCTTCCTGCACGGTGTACAACAATAAAGGTGTAGGCTGATAAGGTCTCAATCCAGCGTGCGATTTGACCTTCACAATTTTTAAATCTCATTAGCCATTGAAGCGACCCATGATCAGTCCTTACTGTAAAATTTTGACCAATCAAATAATGATGGAAATGTTTCACAGCTTTAACAACAGCTAACAACTCTTTTCGGGTAGTGCAGTACTGCCTTTCCGACCTGGAAAGACACTTACTGAAGTAGCTAATAACCCTTTCCTCACCATTCTGCTCCTGAGATAAAACAGCACCAACCCCTACATTAGAAGCATCACAGTCCAATATAAAAGGTTGGCCCTGCAACAAAGGGTAGTTAAGGATTGGAGCAGTGGTAAGTAAGTGCTTAACATTATCAAACGCTTTTTGACATTGTTCACTCCAAACAAACTTCACTTCTTTCTCTGTCAGCTTATGTAATGGTTTACATATGGTGGCAAAATTGGGAATGAACTTTCTGTAATATGATGCTAACCCAACAAACTGTCTTACTTCTGTAGCAGACTTAGGTTCAGGCCAGTCTCTAACAGATTCTATTTTTGTTGGGTCAGTAGCAATACCCTCTTCAGATACTTCATGCCCAAGAAAAGCCACTTTATTGCACAGCAAATTACACTTTTTGGGGTTGAGTTTGAGGTTAACATTCTTAAGCCTTTCAAGGATGATATTAAGGTTATCCAAATGCTCATCGAACGTCTTTGAATAGACAATTATATCATCCAAATAAATGAGCAAAATGAGAAAGGTCAAACCCGCAAAGACTCTCTCCATCAGGCGTTCGAACACACTTGGAGAGTTGATTAAACCAAAAGGGAGAACTCGCCATTGCCACAAACCACTGCCTGGTATGGAGAAGGCGGTTTTGGGTCTATCTTCCTCTGCAATGCTCACCTGATGAAAACCACTTTTTAAGTCTAAAGTTGAGAACCAACAGGAACCCCCGAGGGCATCTAATGTATCGTCAATTCTCGGCAAGGGGTGACTATCTGGAATAGTCAGCTGGTTCAGTCTTCGATAATCAATGCAAAGTAGAAGTAAAACAAAGATCAGGAATTGATACAATTAACTTACTCCACCCACAAAAGACACCAAAGGGAAAGAAATACAAACATTAAGCGACCAGACAATAATGGAAACCTAAACAAAGGAAGGCCATAAGGACAGTTACTTTCCCACAAAATGGCCATATGGCCATCCAAAATTAAAAGACACAAGTGATACACACAATAAGTAACAAACAATAACATAAATAAATCGCCACAGAAGAGCCGCCTTGGAACGGTCAGTGGAAGATTTCCACTGGGGGGCTTAAATCGATTTTACGTGGCCACAATCCTCGCCCTTACTTCCGTCGCGATTTAGACAAATAAATTGTTCAGTCCACATGAAGGCCTCCTAACTCATCAGTGCAACATCTCCGTGAACACAAAAATCAAAGAACCACAGAGGTGAGACAACGGTGAGGACTCGACAGCAAGAAACCACTGAAATGCTGGAGCAAAAGAAAACCAACAGTTAGACCCCGATGGGCCCAACCAGAGACAACCAAACCTAGTCGAACCATCACGTTTCGGAACGAGAACAGCAGGGGCGGACCATGCGGAGAAAGAGGGCTCAATCAGTCCTTTTTCTGCCATGGCCTTGACTTCATTTTCAGCAAAATCTCTTTTGGCAAGAGGTATCCTGTAGGGTCTCAACTTCACAGGTTTACAATCAGGTATAGTTTTGATTGTGTGCTCTACCAAATTTGTACAACCTAAGTCATGTGAGGATTTGGAGAACTGATCCTTATATTCATACAGTAAATTCCTCAATCTATCAACTTGCGACTCATTTAAATTTGAAGAACTTTGGCATAAGAGCTCATCAACATGAGCATAATTCTCATCAGTTTTATTTGAGTCAGTGTTAATTGAATTGACCTGCTCATGTTTTCCCATTTGTACTGGCTCATACATTGCAGCAACAGTGTTTTTGTACAGGGTGTAAGACTCATCACTCAAATTCATGATTCGCAGTGGTACAGTTCCAAATTTAGGACATACTAAAGCTTTTGCGATCAGAAGTCCACTGCGATCAACAAAATTTTCAGTAGCCTCAAGTACACCAACACCCTTACTATCAACAACATCTAATGGTTTGCCCATCACCAGCATTTCACACCCTGGTGGTACTTTAACAGTCTCTAGTATTGCTATCCTACTACAGGTGGGCAAGGCATCAACAGTGCTACGAAAACATGCAATCTCCTCACCATTCAGGAGCAAATAATTTCTGCTCAGAAACATATCACAATGATGTTTTGTCAAAAAGTCCATTCCAAGAATACCATCATTCTTGACATCAGCAAACAAAACATCATGGCGAAATTTCTGATTGCCCAACATAATTTCTACCTCAGCCTTGCCAAGAAACGGAGAACTTTCACCTGTAGCAGTCACGAGATGTAAGTTAACAGGCATCAAAGTTGGACGTGTCTCTGGTGGCCATCTTTCAAACATAGCTTTACTAAGTATAGTGCAGCATGAGCCAGTATCAACAAGGAAAGCATGGGTCTCATTATGTATCTTACCAGCGACAAAATAACCATCCTCCATACATTTTAATGGTGTATCATGGGGCCTATTTAATACTGCTGCCGGGTTGTGGCCCTCCAACCCGACTGGTTCCAGTTTCCCTGGTAGCTTCTTGACTGAGCATCCCCACTTCTTTGATTATATGCAGCAGCATCTCTATTGTCTTGCCTACCCCTCGGACCAAAGTTATTGTTTCTGTCATTAAACTTACGGGTAGACTGGTTTTGTCGACTGTTTTGATGAGGGATATTACCTCTGTACTGACTATTAGACTGCCTTTGTGGGCCATAAGAAGGAGGATTATTTTGACGTTGTCGATTTGGTCTGTCATTTTTACCTTGGCTAAAGTTATTTTGTTGTCTATTGACCTTGATAGGAGTTTGAGAGTTTTTGTTTGGGCCTTTTAATTTATTTAGATCTTTCACCTGAGTGGTGAGCGAATCAATTGAATTTTGTAAGGTTTCAAACTGGGGACCAGATTCCCATTGAGTGTCAAGTTTGTTCTGCCCTGAATTAGCGTCAATCCGACCAACTAAACGAGCACGCTGTTTGTCGGCAATCTTATGAGACTCAAGACGTAGAGCAGTTCTTTCAGCATCAGCCAAAGTCTTTGGACAGAACTCTCTAACTCTCAGGCGTATATCAGAGTCAGACAATGCATCTATAAAATGATCTATAGACAGTATTTCAACAACATCCTTGCTAACACCAGGATATGCTTGCCTTACCAATTTCTTAATTGCTTGTGCAAGTTCAGGAATAGTCTCACCCTTGTTCCTCGCCCTGGATTTCAACTGTGTTCTAAAAATTTCAGATCGATTCTCTGAACCAAATCTGCCAGCAAGTTTATCAACTAGGGTGTTATAATCACGTTTACCCTCATAATCAAGTTCACTGAAAAGAGAACGTGCATCACCTGTCAAACAGCTTGCCAGGTATAGGGACTTCTCTCTATACAGCCATCCGTTTAGCTCGCTAACAATTTCAAATTGTGAAAGAAATTCATCAAAGTCGGTTGCCCCATTGTAATTTTGTGGTTTGATTTTACATTGATGGCGATCTATGGTTTGTTGGGAGCTACACTGAATAGGTGGTTCACCAGACGCTAGGTTATTTCGAACAGGCCCTGTAGGGGTACGAGGGACAGAAGAATTTACATTAGAATTTTGTCTGGCGGGTATGAGATCAGCAATTAAACTGTTAAACCTCATATCCACTTCGTTCAGCCTTTGATTCATGGTATCTGTCAGCCCTGTGACTGTATCTTTCATCATCTTGCCCATTTTGGACAGTTCGGTCTCAACTCTATTCTCTAGCAAAGACATCTGCAAAGTTCCTGCCGAACTTGGGATTGAAATGTCATCATTCAGGGTATCATTGTTAATATTTTGTTGGGATGTTGATGGGTTAATATTATCCCTATCAGGTGGATTATTTTCATCTGCCATTATTCTAGGTTATTAGGTTTATTTAGTGAAAATTATTCACTTCCACTCCAACAAAGACCAAACACCAGGATTTAACACTTCAGTTTTTGTGATAGGTCAGCAGTGTGTAATACAGTATGTAACAAAGCTCCGGCTATTGTCTCAAGGCTTATGAACAACTGCCTGAACAATCATCAGCCACTGTACTCGTAACTGCCAACCACAACTTTATTCCAAAAAGTTTTCTATCCCACTTCTGACACCAAATTGTAACGGCGTTACCTCGGCCAGCTATGACCTAAAAAGTGTTGATTTGTCAGGAAAGGTGACACCGTTGCAATAAATTATTGTGGGATCGACCTGGGTCGTGCTCAATGTTGAGCGGGAGTGAAATAAGAACGGGTCATTTAGTTTTTACTATTTATTGAGTTTCCCTTAACAATATCCAGTATGGACAGTATTAAACTCAAATTCACAAATTCATCTAACACATCAAATACATATATGCCAATAGTTCAAATCTACAGTTTCGAACCGATAGCCCTTAAACAAGCAATACAGAATTTAATATGATTGTGAGCATTCACTTTAGCCTAGAATAACCTATATAATTAAGAAGCAAATCTATGCAAGATTCAGCCACTTTAATTTGATTGTATGATTTCTACTATTTAATGAATTTATTGAAATATGATAAGCAGGCGGAGTTAATTCTGGTTAGGCTTAGCTACAGTTAATTCCCTTAATATGCTTTGATACAACTGATATCAATGAACTCTACTTCGGTAACAGAGAATAACATCATACAATTTCACACAACATGCTTTTCACAAGCAATCAGGGCTGCAACGAAGTAGAAGTTCATTCTGCAGTAGCATCTATTTTAATATGAAAGAATATGAAAGTATTTAATATACTTGGAATACACTTTCTTGAACAGTTAGCGCCTAGAAAAATTATCAAAACAATATGTCCTTTAATTTAGCTTGGCAGGCCTCGCCTTTAAAAGCAATCTTCAGCCGGACTAGGCAGAATTCATCCTAGGTAGGAGTAAGCACTACTACCTCGATATGAGTGTTTACAAAGATGAACCAAAGTGAATAACTCAATCATTGACAGATTAGCAGTTGCCAACAAACGCTTTTCACAAGCACACAAACATGCAACGAGCCAAACTGCCAATGATTCTTGTGCTCTGCCTATCTCGGCGTAGTCAGAATTCTGCCAGATTCGGCTGAAAATTAAATTAAGCCAAAAATGCTCACACACAATATATACAACAAACTGTTATTATACACAACTTCAGCCTTACTTATACTATCAATTTATATTGAAAACCTGTGCCAACTTCGCCTAAATGAGGATAGAAGAAGGAGAGAAAGTTTCAGCCTAGCTCGGCTGAGCCTAGATCGGCTGAGCCTAGATAGAAGTGGGTGGGGTGGATAAACAAAGTTTATTCATACACTGGATGGGCGATTCTCGAAAGACTTCTTTCTAGGGGGCATATTCAGCCAAAGATCAAGTAGTTTTATGATCAGGCTGCTCCTAAGTCGGCTGAACAATTCAACTTCGGCTGAACAAGCGATCTCGGCTGAGTCTAGCTTCGCAAACTTCGGCTGAGCCAACAACAACAACAAGCCAACAGCGGTTGCTACACGATCTTAGCAACTGTCATTTTCAGCCAATGAATGGGTATTTATACTATTGCCTGGTTCTGCACGTTCTGGTGCTTTCCATAGTGCAGAACGTAAGCGGCCGGGAACCAGTCATGTCACGCGATAGAATCAAGATGGTGGAGCGGGACGATTTGAAAACACATTTTTGAGCAGGAAAACACGAACAATGCAGCAATTTAAGTGCAGTAAACGGGATAAAATCAGTAAGTCCAGACTGCGGCAGGGGATTTCTTTATATTTGTAAGCTGAAATGAAGCTGCCAGTGCGTTTTCGTGCTGAAAAATGTGGGCGAAGTTGACGCAAATCGGAACTGTCAAAACACATTTCAGAGAAAAACATCGGGATTTATACAGCGAAAATACAATATTGTAGGTCGAAAACAAGCATAAAAATGTTGTGTATGTAAAGTTATTGCAGAATAGCTCAGCGCCGTTACAACATTGCATATCAGAGAGCAGACTGTGCTTTTGTTAGCTTCTTTTGTTTCGTTAAAACAGAGAAGACTTTTCTTTATACAATTGTTGATCTTATAGGAGGTTTTAGGAATTCCGTTTATGACGTCATTCTTGCGCATGCGCAAAGCACTGGCCGTCAATTGAAACGGCCATCGCTATTCAAATGTATTGGCGGAACTTACAATGCTAACAATTTTGAGACATTTTGAGAGAAAATATACCTGTTTGTATTGAAACAATTCCTCGAGAAGGAAAGAAGGATATTTTGCTTTTATTACTAAAATTCATTTATCCTGGATCCGTTTTTAATTGTCGAATATCTCTTCGCGAATGACCCATGTCAATGGCTTGAGATACCGTATATTCATGAAAGATTACTTACAAAAGTTTTTACGTAACTTTTCGTTTTATTCGCTATCTAAGTATGGCTATCACATACGCACAGGTCTCTCTCTCTCTCTCTCTCACTCTCCCCCCCCCTCTCTCTCTCTCTCTCTCTCTCTCTCTCTCTCTCTCTCTCTCTCTCTCTCTCGAAAACTGTCCATTTAATAAATTGAAGATTCCAGGTTTTTTCTTCAAAATTTATTTGGAAAATCATCCGGGTGATTTTCCGGGCTAAACTTTTGGCAAATAGTGTAGGCCCTGATCAGACGCCGCTTTCTGCTGCGTCTGATCTGGGCCTGCACTGTTTGCCACTTACCTCTTTTGGGGTTTCCGGTGCCCAGTGGGTTAATGTAAGGGCTGGGAAGGTTGAACAAATCTACAAATCTACCAGATTTTACTGTAAAATCTTGCACGTTTCATTCTCATGCTGAAAGGGTGTTCTATGCTGAATTTAATGTTCCAATCCCCGTTCTGACGTTTCATCGACGTTGCAAAGTCAAATTCGCTTTGATGTCGGTTTGATGAGAGAGAGAGAGAGAGAGAGAGAGAGAGAGAGAGAGAGAGAGAGAGAGAGGACGTTGGGTCGTACGTACAATATGCCATCATGAAAACACGCCTACGCGAATTTGACCCTCTAAAACCCCGCTTTTATATGGTAAAACTGGGGTTTACATGGTTAAACATTATTTTTCTTATTCATGTTATTTCTGCTCAAAAAAGTAGATTGTGGGTACTCGATAGAACCGCCTCTCCCCGCAATGTATGTTTTGAGCAAAAATAAGAAAATTATCACAATTTTTCATCTTAAAATTTCCTCGCCGAAAAATTGATAATGCATTTGTATAGACATGTTTTCGTAATGCGAAATTTCACACCTGGCAGCATATCAGTGTTTCTCTCATTATCTTACATTACAATTCGTCAAAAGTTTAAAAGAATTCCACTGTTTTACGCTGTAATTAACGTTCTGTCCCACTGCCTTGAAGCAAATGACAGTTGACGGCCAGGGCTTTTCCCGTTCTATTTTTTAACCGGAAGTACGTCACGAAAAAAGCTCCTATACAATTGTTGGAGCAGTCACAGGGCTACCTGTAGAATGTTTTGCATGCTGTTCTGAAACCCTACATGCCATTGTGATACTAGCAAATACCAATCAGCCCGCACTGCAGCGCACAGTGCAGTATGAGCAGTATCCACATGGCTGTCAAGAAAAAATCCATTAGAATGGATGCGCATCATGATCTTAAATTTTGCATGTCTGTATGTGCCACGTGAAGAAGTAGACCATCATGCTGCGATGATGCAGTCTGGTCAAAATCTTTGAGGGTTGGACAAACTTTCAAATTCTTTGAGACTTATATAGAGGATCTTACATGAGTGCTCATGTATTATTGAATTTATTAAACGAGTTGAGGAAAAGGGATAAAATGCGAGGCTTTGCCGAGCATTTTATCCCTTTTCCTCAACGAGTTTAATAAATTCAATAATACATGAGCACAAATGCAAGTTTCTATTTATCATATGACATTTAAAACGCATTTTATTCACGTTTGTTTACAAAAATGTCAATATTCCGCCATTAGTAAACGCGACGTCGTTAAGGGCGTCGTACATGTAAAGTTACGGGACGTATCTAGCTAATTTGCATATTTAATCCACTAGTGGATTATCGAAAATATTACATGGCGTTATTACACTCTCAGACGCGACGTCATATGATAAATGAACTTTCCACAGCGACAAAGAGATAAAAGCAATAACTTTGCTATAATGTATGGATACGTATGTTCGTCATCATCATCGGATATTTGATTAATGTTTAGGTACAGGGGCAACATCCATATAAGTGGGCCCCCTTCCAGGTTGCTGGCTTGCTGCACACATGACAGATC
Organism: Lucinisca nassula; assembly: GCA_963580285.1. Taxonomy (NCBI): domain Eukaryota; kingdom Metazoa; phylum Mollusca; class Bivalvia; order Lucinida; family Lucinidae; genus Lucinisca; species Lucinisca nassula. The sequence goes on along the minus strand of OY757014.1, from coordinate 56,991,765 downwards.
TTACACCAGATCTCCGGTCTTGTCTATCATGAGGATCGATAGCACTAGCAGAGAACTTCCTTTCTCTGCAATCTCTTTCTGTCAGCTGCTTCCAGGTCATCTTGGGCCTTCCAAACAGAGTGGACCCAAATCAGACTGCACCTAGAACACTGTTTGCTGTACGCAAAAATATTTAAAAAAAAAAATGCAAAAAAAATCAATAGACAACATTTTCAGATGTAGTTTTTCTTGGCATCTTAAGGGTTAAAGTCTTTAAGGATAATTTTTCTTACTCTAATAATCCTAAGTGCAGAGTTCTCACTGTGATTTTGAAAACAGGAGTTTAAGAATCCATCCATAGAAAAAATTGGATTCAAATCTGAAAAGTTGGAGTCAAATTTTGAAAAGTTGGAGTTTTAGCTAAAAAACGTGTGTCAATTATGGCTAAATGCGTACGGCTGTAGAGTGTGTCTGTTAGACTCCAAAAGACTTTGGGGCTTGAACGCTTATCCTGCCTAACATGACAAACTATTTTCTTGCAGTGGAGATCCAGATCAGATGGCTTCCATCTAATCAGGATTTACACTGTCTCTCAGATTGTGAATTTGAATGGATAAATTACATTAGGTTTTGAAAGTTAAGAGTGGACTGCAGCTAAATTAATTTATTCATCAGGATAATGGTTTAAGTTGAGTGTGAGCAGTTAACAGTAGTACATGCTGTGATCAGGCTGCTCCAACAGGACTAGTCTGTTCAGGTCATTCACTACATCCTAGTACATAAAATGGCATCTGAAACTTTTGGATTTTTTCAATATTTTGCATAATGATTTAAGACATAACACTAGCCAAAATTTCCAGTCAAGTCCAATTTGTTTTTTCAAAATAACCAGGATTTCAAGAAATAAGATGGAAAAAGAACATGACTCAAAAATTTTGACTTTCATTAAAAAAAAAAAAAAAAAAAAAATTTTGTTATTTTTATTGATATCCAGTTTGTCACTAATATTCCCCCCCCCCCCCCCCCCCCCAAAAAAAACAAGCAAAAAAACACCAACAGTGCAGGCCCAGATCAGATGCCACAGGTGTCTGTTCAGGACCACTATTAGCAGGCAGTTCAACACTTTATTCCATGGTTTCTGATAATTAATTTCTTTATTCAATTAGGCATACCCGGTAGTCGTAAACAATATACGAAAGTGCAACAAACCCAAGTCATAATTTTCTTTAATCGGAGTAAAGGCGTAAAAAAAGTACTGGATACAACCAAGGCAATCCTGCTCGTAATGTGGCAGTAATGTAGGAGAAAAAAAAAAGATTTATACGCTAGATTATCGCGTCCTTTAATTATGCCTTTAATTTTTTTCAACAATCAAATTACGAATAATCCAAAAGTGTATACAAGTATCCGGAAACAAAACAGTCAATTAATTTAATGTTAATCAGCCACGTGCTTGATTTAATCGCACACACCTGCATCTCGCAAACCGCAAATCTGACCTGTCAGTCTTCTAGCAGTGACGCTCTGATTGGCCGAGAGAGCAATATAGACAACTCTCCGAGCTAGGTAATGCTTGAACAAGCCTGACGGCGACGATTAATGGTAAATTTTGATCTGTAAGTGGTAGCTAAATTTGGAGATCAATTGGACACCCGCTGTCATCTTTTGATGTGATTGAGGTCATTTGTACAAACTGTTAGGACACATTTGGCAAAAAAAAATTGGCATAATTAAGAATCCACAGCAGGAAATTTTATGCGTACGAAAGCAAAAACAGGCGTAAAAATACGCCAGATTCGGAGTTTCCGAGAACTCTGTAAATATTAGGACAGATATGCCTATGCAAACAGTGCAGACGCAGATCATATTATTCCTGAAGCAGGATCTACACTGTTTGCCTTTCCGTCTGCTATCGACTCCAACAAATTTGTTAAAATTATAAGAGAATTAGAGTAAGTCCTCGAGGTGTCCAAATTTTTAGGATTTTTATGGTATTCTCTGGAAAATATACAATGTTACTATGGGTACTGGTTAGAATCAGCTCAATTACATGACGTACCCATGCTAAGAAATTATTCATTTAATCCTTAACCCTTTTTGTACCAAATGGAATCTTCCTCCTTATATATAGCAGGAGTCCATTTCAAAATATAGGGGTGTCAGGTTGTGTTTTCTTCAAAAATCTGTTTGGACAGTGGATTTACTTTTTGCAAACAGTGTGGGCCGTGATCAGACTAGGGGTGCATTGTTTGCCAATTCCCCCTTTTGTGATTTCCGGTAAAAAATTGGTTAAGAAGCAATAAAAAAAACTGCATCTGAAAATGTTGTCTGCTTACATTTATGTCGTCTGCTGCATCTTGTTGCAACCTTTAAAACATATACATGTACTTGGATACGAGCACAAATTGTTGACCTTGATATGACAGATCATAGAACAGTCTGATCAGGGTCCACACTGTTTGCAGCAATTACTTTTAAAATAACCAGCAGAAACAAAGCAGACACTGGAATTTGATTGGTTAATTATCCTCATTACTCATCTGGAGGTATTCATCCCCCGACCGAATAGGTTCGGGGGATATAGCAATCAGCCTGGCGTCTGTCTGTCCGTGCGTCCATCCGTCCGTAGACGCAGCCTTGTGATGGCCATAACTCCTATACCCTTTGAGATTCACTGATGGTTCTTGGCACAATTGTTCACAAGGCTGAGACGGCGTGTCATGCGCAAGAACCAGAACTCTGGATGCTTTACTTTTTTAGTTATCTCCCCTTTTAATAAAATAGAATGACTACTTTATGATGGCCATAACTCCAATACCCTTCGAGATATATTGATGGTACCTGGCACAGTTGTTCACAAGGCCGAGACAGGGTGTCATGCACAAGAACCACAACTCTGGCTGCCATGGTTTTTGAGTTATCTCCCCTTCCAATAAAATACAGTGACTACCTTGTGATGGCCATAACTCCAATACCCTTTAAGATATATTGATGAAACCTGGCACAGTTGTTCACAAGGCCGAGACGGTGTGTCATGCACAAGAACCACATCTCTGGCTACCATGGTTTTTTAGTTATCTCCCCTTCCAATAAAATAGAGTGACTACCTTGTGATGGCCATAACTTCAATACCCTTTAAGATATATTGATGATACCTGGCACAGTTGTTCACAAGGCCGAGACGGTGTGTCATGTACAAGAACCACAACTCTGGGTGCCATGGTTTTTGAGTTATCTCCCCTTCCAATAATATAGAATCACTACCTTGTGATGGCCACATCTCCAATACTCTTTGAGATATATTGATGGTACTTGGTACAGTTGTGCATGAGGTTAAGCAGGTGTGTCATGTGCAAGAACCACAACTCTGGGTGCCCTGTTTTTTTTTCATTATCTCCCCTGACAATATAACCTTTTGATGGCCATAACTCCAATACCCTTTGAGATATATTGATGGTACTTGGCACAATTGTATACAAAGTTGGGATGGCGCTTCATGCCTAAGAACCACAACTCTGGGTGCTATGATAAATATTTGAGTTATCTACCCTTCCAATATAACAGTATGACCAGCTTGTGATCTCCAACACCCTTTGAGACATATTGATGATACTTTGTACAGAAATGCATGAGCTTAAGCAGGCATGTCATCACAGTCATGCGCAAGAACCACAACTCTTGAGTGCCCTGGTTTTTTAGTTATCTCCCCTGACAGTATAATCTTGTGATGGCCATAACTGCAATACTTTTGTGATATATTGCTGGTTTAATTCTGGTGCACTTTCTATTGGTGAACAATCTTCTGAAGGCCATATTGGCTTTTGGTTGGGGGATTTGCCATCTCTTCCGATGGCTATTTTATATTTATCCATTGTTATCTGCAGTTCTGTTATTGTCTCCTTTATTTCAGAAACCAATTCTTCTGCACGGCCATGAGCGTGCAATAACACAGATCAAATACAATCGAGAAGGAGATTTGATTTTCTCAACAGCAAAAGATAATCAACCAAATGTCTGGTATTCTCTGAATGGAGAAAGACTCGGCTCATTTACTGGCCACAATGGTGCTGTGTGGTGTATCGATATTAACTGTATCCTTCCATACAAATTGCAGCTTTTGGAGCTGGTCATCATGTTAACCCATTGTATACGGGAAACCCCTAAAGGGGTACCCTTGGTAAACAGTGCAGGCCCAGATCAGATGCCGCAGAATGTGGCGTCTGATCAGGGCCTAGACTATTTGCTAACAGAATTGCCTGTCAAAAATTGAATAAAAACGAAAAACCGGTCTAACACCCCTTATATGACAAATGAACTTGTCCAACATATAGCAATGGAAGAGTCCACTAGTATACAATGGGTTATGGTTAAGGTGTCCCTTGCAAGGGGAAAACTGGGGTTTATGAGCATCAATATTAATTTTCTTATTGCTGCTCGAAATTAAGTCATTCTCTCCCGCCACTAATTCCTGAACGGCATTTGTCAGCTAGTGCTAAAAGAATATACAAGGTACTTTAATATACATGTAATAGAAAGAATAAGTCTGCCACGAAAAGGTGTGGTTAGGTTTACTTATTTGCTCTATATAACCTTAAGCTGGCCTCAGTAGCTCAGCTATGTGCCTGACTGGTGATCAGGTCTGGAGTTTGCAGTTCCATTACCTGCAATGTTGGCAGCATTCTTTCATGGAGATTGATCATGAAATCTGTTTAACAGACATTCTCTCCTCCTCCTGATTCAAGAAGGGCATTTGTTAGTTTATGGTCTGTACTGGTTGGATGAGCCGACTGGCTGGATATGTGACCTAAATTTTAACAAGTAGCGTTGACTGGGTCCTTAAAGCCAATCAACTACAAGACCTTGATGTTACATGTGCTGTTGGCTTGGTTGTTTAAGTCCAAGATAAACAGCGCATAAAACACCTCAGTTGTTCTAATCACAGCCTCGATAGCTCAGTGGTTAGCACATTCGACTTATGATCAAGGGGTTGTGGACAAGTCATTTTATGACAATGCCCCAATCGACCCAGATGTAAATGGGTAGCAGTGATGTAAAAGTCACTGGCTCTCTCTCGCGCGCCTGATTACATCCGGAATGAGTGTTCGAGAATGATTCAATAAGCTTGGAGCTTTCATTGCAATTGAATTAAATTAGTATAAACTAAGGGGAGGGTATCTACATATTTTTGTTATTTCTACAAGAAATAAAAAATATCAGTACTTTTCGGATGAAAAAAGTGGCTTATCTGGAGCTATGTAATGAGCAATCACTGTCTGTATTTATGATAGAAACAGAATAAGAGAAACTTCAATGACTTAAGGGCATATGCTACGAAATACTTCCTACATTGAAATCTGTTTAAGAGTCTGTATATGTTCAGTATCATATACTAGCTCACCTCATTTGAAATAAAAACCATATGTCACCGTGCTGAATCTTAAGTAATCTGAACAAGAAGGAGATCACCCCAAACTGTTTTCCCAGAAATGTCAGAAAACAACCATGTTGGTAAATAGCATGTCAAAAATGACTTTTGCCTGGCTTTTAAACATTTATTTCAGTCAGAATGATATAGTAAAAGATACTGCTGCCTATCTTTAGACTATTTTTCAAGCTCAGAAAATTTTTTTGCAAAACCAATTTTGTCATCAACCAAAATATCTTTAAAAATAATTCATTGTTTGCAATATTTTGGACCATACAGAAAAATGCTACATTGAAATTTTCCTAAAACAAGGGTTTTTTCTCTAGGGGATGATTTCAGAGAATGGAAAATCAAAAGAAAGCTAGGGGTCACAGTGCTAATTTTTGTTTTATTAAACAAACCGTTCCCCTACCCCAAGATGAAATATATGGTAAAAATATATATAAATTCTATGAAAAGATGGCGAATCATTGAGAGATGACGTCGATTTTACTTGAAAATAGTAGCTGATCATAATATGCATTGCAGCTTATCGTTTAAGTAAGTCTGTAACCATTTAGGTTGATCTGATCTTGAGTAAATGCGGAAAAATTAAAATTTGCAAAAATCGCAATGTTACTGTTTTCGTGAAGTTTATAGCAAAGCTGAACATGTTTAATAATGAAATGAACCCAAAACAATATCTGTTCCACAAATTTCAACCATTTTCTTACCCAAGAACGGTAAAATGTTGGCTCTAGCATAACTTTCATTTTTGATGATCATACAAAAATGGCGAATTCGTAGCATTTGTCTTTAAGCTTGTTTACCATGGCTTGTGTTGAAATTGTTCTCGAGCCCATAGAGATTTTTCTTACATCTGAAAACAGGATAATTGGGGAGTATTATGTCCCCGGAAGCGATTGGGGGACCTATTAATTTTGCCCTGGCTGCTTGTTGGTTTGTCCGTTGGTTTGTTGGACAACTTAAACATTGGTCATATTTTTTTAACCGTTTGAGATAGAGCCTTCATGCATGTATTTGGCTAGTAGGTTTTTTTTGTGACAACGGCTTCCAACTCATACAAAAAAGTTGGCTATGACGTTGACCTGTGACCTACCTTTAAGAAAAAAGTAACTTTTTGGGATAGAGCCTTCATATTTGGCATATAGGTTTCTTGTGACAAGGGCTTCAAATTTATACAAAAAATTTGGCCTATGATCTTGACCTACTTTAAAGAAAAAATTATCATTGGACATGACTTTTGAACCGTTTGATATAGAGCCTTCATATTTGGAATGTAGGTTTCTTGTGACAAGGGCTTCCCACCCATACAAAACTTTTGACCTGTGACCTTGACCTGGACTTGTGACCTACTTTAAAGAAAAAAACGTCAACATTGGTCAATACTTTTGAACCATTTCATTTACAGCCGTCATATTCAGCACATAGGTTCCTTTTGACAAGGCAGAGTTCTCACTAGGATTTTGAAAACAAGAGTTTAAGAATCCATCCATAGAAAAAGTTGGATTCAAATCTGAAAAGTTGGGAGTCAAATTTTGAAAAGTTGGGAGTTTTACCTAAAAATGTGTGTCAATTATGGCTAAATGCGTACGGCTGAAGAGTGTGTCTGTAAGACTCCAAAAGACTTTGGGGCTTGAACACTTATCCTGCTTAACATGACAAATTATTTTCTTACAGTGGAGATCCAGATCAGATGAATTTGAATCGATAAATTACATTAGGTTTTGAAAGTTAAGAGTGGACTGCAGCTAAATTAATTTATTCATCAGGATAATTGTTTAAGTTCAGTGTGAGCAGTTAACAGTAGTACAGGCAGTGATCAGGCTGCTCCAACAGGACAAGTCTGTTCAGGTCATTCACTACATCCTAGTACATGGCATCTGAAACTTCTGGATTCTTACAATATTGTGCATAATTTGTCCAAAATTTCCAGTCAAGTCCATTGTTTCTTCAAAATAACCAGGATTTGAAGAAATAAGATGGAAAAAGAACATGACTCAAAAATTTTGACTTTCATTAAAAAAACAACAACTTTTGTTGTTTTTATTTGATATCCAGTTTGTCACTAATATTCGCCCCCCCCCCCCCCCAAAAAAAAACACCAACAGTGCAGGCCCAGATCAGATGCCACAGGTGTCTGTTCAGGACCACTATTAGCAGGCAGTTCAACACTTTACTTAATGCTAATATTCCATGGTTTCTAATAATTAATTTCTTTATCCAATTTGGCCTAGTCGTAACTTCAAAAACAATAAAGACATTGTTTAATACGAAAGTGCGACAAACTCGAGTCATAATTTTCTTTAATCGTAATAAAGACGTAAAGAAGTACTGGTTACCACCAAGCTAACCCTGCTCGTAATGCGGCAGTAATGTACATGTAGGAGAAAAAAAAAATTATACACACGATTATCGCATCCGTTAATTATGCCTTCGACATTTTTTTCAACAATCAAATTACCGATAATCCAACTGTGTAAACATACAAGTATCCGGAAACAAAACAATCAATTAATTTAATGTTAATCAGCCATGTGCTTGATTTAATCACACACCTGCATCTCGCAAACCACAAATCTGACCTGTCAATCTTCTAGCCGTGACACTCTGATTGGCCAAGAGAGCAATACAGACGACTGTCCGAGGTAGGCAATGCTTGAACAAGCCTGGCGGCGAAGAATAACGGTAAACTTTTGAACTGTAAGCGGTAGCTAAATTTGGAGATCAGTTAGACACCCGCTGTCATCTTTTGATGTGATTGAGGTCATTTTTACACACTATTACGGATGCGTTGGGCGAAAAAATAATTGGCGTAAATAAGAATCCAAGGCAGGAAATTTTACGCGTACGAAAGCAAAAACAGGCGTAAAAATACGCCAGATTCGGCATTTCCGAGAACACTGCAAGGGCTTCCCACTGATACAATTTTTTTACCTTGACCTGTGACATACTTTAGGCCTTCATCTTTGGCATGTAGGTGCTTCTGACACATACAATAAATTGGACCTATGACCTTGATCTGTGACCTACTTTTAAAAAGAAAAAAAAAAAACATCATAACTTTTGAACCATTTGCCTTCATATTTGGCAGGTAATTTCCTTGTGACACGGGCTTCCAATTCACAGAAAAAATGTTTGACCTATGACCTTCACCTTGACTTGTGACCTATTTTTAAGAAAACTATAACATTGGTAATTTCTTTCGAACCATTTGAGACAGAGCCTTCATACATGTATTTAGCACATAGATTCCTTGTGACAAGGGCGATACAAAATGATTTGACCTTGACCTGTGACCTACTTTAAAAAAATGATATTGGTCATAAAGTTTGATTCATTCAAGATAGACCCTTCATATTTTGGCATGTAGGTTTCCTGTGACAAGGGTTTCCCACTCTTACAAGAAATCTTGACCTATGGCATTGACCTACTTTATCATAACTTCTGAACCGTTTGAGATAGAGCCTTCATATTTGGAATGTATGTTCCTTGTGATAAGGACTTCCCACCCATACAAAAATTTTCACCTGTGACCTTGACCGACTTCATAACTTTTGAATTTATGAAGTGAACTGATCTTTTACTTTGGACTTGTTGATCATTGTCAATAGATGTTTTAGTCAAAATAACTGACAGAGGCAAACAGTGAAGATCTAGATGAGACAACTCATTATAATGCACAAAATATAAGAATCTTATATGGGTGTGAGGGGTGGATTGAAAAATCCATCCCAAGGGTCACTGTCCGGCATCACGAGGCTTGCCGAGTGATGCCGGACAGTGATCCCGAGGGACGGATTTTCCTATCCACCCCTCACACCCATATTGGATTCTTTTTCTTGCATACCTTCCATTTCTATTGCGAATTTTTAATGCTGCTGTCACTTCGGTTACCGATGTCCGCCATTTTGTGATGACACAACAGGAATGTTTAGTGACGTCACGCATGAGGTTGTAATCAACCAGTGCATTTATCAAACACGCAATTTTTTTCGATTTGGGGTCGGAACACCAGGGTCAGAACATAAATTTCTATCCCAGGGTAAAATCACGGATTTCCTTGTCTGGTGTGCAAGAAACATGTTTCTGTATAGATTTGCAGGGTTGAAAGGTTTGTTTCTTGTTGGTAACACATGCTTGGAGTACTTGTCAGTCTCATCTTTTAGTAATAAAGTAAGAAAAGCTGATTTTTGCATGATTTAATGACAAGATACATTGAAATTTTCTGTAATTTTTAGTCGCTTTCAAAAGACATTACAGTATTTTCCTTAATGAAGCTCAGGGGATACAACCAAGGTGTTAACAGGCAGTGCCGACAACACATGTAAATTATGGGACTGTGAAACAGGTATGATTTTATCAGTTTGATTAAGGCTTATCATGCTTAACTCGATAACTCCTTCCTTTGAAAACAGTGTAGATCCAGATCAGATGGCTTCTGAAGAAGCCATCTGATCATGATCTACACTGACTGTCATGCAGTTCGTATATCGAACAAATACATTTTATCAAGTAATTTGATAGGTACATGTAGATGTGACTAAATTAATTTACTCAGCAGGATTAGGGTTAAATCTCCAAGCACTGCTGAACCATTTGCTTAATTTTCAATGAAAATCTGGTTTTGCAATTATGTTATGAATGGCTGCAGTTGGTCCATATGAAATGAAGAGCCTGATTAAGGAATTAAGGAATTTAAGGATTAAAGGAAACAGCCTAAGTTCCAGTTCAGGACCAATTTTCGAGCCTACACTCAGAAACAATCTACCCACCAGTGCTGTCGGCGCTTTGATTTTCACGTATTAGTAGACAGATTAGTAGACTATAAACTTTCTTGAGATTGATGTACATGTAGAACAGGAATCGCACAAAATCTGGAGTGAAGAACAGCTGGCCAGTACCGTTATCTCATTACATCATGGTTAATCAATTAATATAATGTTATTAATCAAGTAATTTCGTATTGGCCCAGTTACAGGTCTGAGGTCTGCTGTATTGGCCCCGAGACCGAAGGCTGAGGCCAATACAACTGATTGAGGACCTGTAACTTTGCCAATACAAAATTACTTGATTAATGACAATTTTATTAATTGACCCAATTAAAAAAATGATTATTGATTTTGACCAGTTGATATTGGTTGTACTGGTGATAATACGGATGGACTAATCAGTACATAATAGTCAATTAATAAATTATTACTAAGATTTGGATATGCATGTTGCATGGTTTAAAGTTGGATCTCAGAATTATATAGATATTGCAGGTAAATGACCATAAATGGTCATTACTGTATGAATGTACCGGTAATAGTGAACACAGATTTTTGTTTGATTTAACACATTGGTTTAGCTAAGTGGTGAGGCATATATGCAGTTTGTATAATATTACAGATGTTTGTCTCTGAACACAGTCATTATTTTATCAGGTCGGAACTTGAGTACAATTGAGATGAAGAATGGTGTGCGAACCTGTGGTTTCTCCTACAGTGCAAATCTCATCATGTTTACAACAGACAAGACAATGGGTATGCCCTGTGAAATACACATATTTGATGCCAGAGATCCCTCACAGCTCAGTAAGTATCCATTCCATGCACTGGGACTGATGTACAATGAAATTCCGCTATTAAGACCACCTAAAATTAACCCTTATCTTTCTGTTCACAACAACCCCTATCATTGTAAACAGTGTAGATCCAGATCAGATGGCTTCTGAAGAAAGCCATCTGATCAGGATCTACACTGTTTGGCATTCAGTTAATGGATGTGTAGCAATAAATTACATCAAGTAATTTGATTGGTTGATAGACAGAAATGGGTGTGGCTTAAATGAATAGTCAGCAAGATAAGGATTAAGACTAATTCTGCTTTGAAAAGCTTAATAAGAAGGGTACAGTTACTTTGTCTTTGTGTTTTCTGCTCACAATGTCCTCTGGTCAGAGACCACCTTTGGGACTGTTCAAAACTGGTCTTTAAGACCACTTTTGAACAGCCCCAAAGGTGGTCTTAGTATAGGAATTATACTGTATTTGTCAAAATACAGTCAGACTTAGATGGCTCACACATTTGGGCATAGTAACAGTTAACGTGGGTATTTGGCAATAACCGAAAGATAATTTTCCTATGTTGTGGGTATTCATTTGAACCACCTCATAAGGTGGTTCAAAGAATACCCACAGCAAATTTATAATTATTATGTGTACTCCCAATATACATCTTCAAAATAAAGGTAAGAAAATCTCCCTTAAGGGGAATGGGAACACCTTCAAGGGAGCCAACTCCTGCAAAAGTATGTTTTACTCTCATGTCAATAGAGGTCAACTCTTAAAGGAAAGAATTTGCTCCTGAGGAGCAAATTCTTTCCTTTAAGAATAGACCCCTTTTTCAGTGAAACAGGGCTTATAGAAAAGCGAACAGGAAGTCCCGAAAGTTGTCTTCCTTTGAAAAATGGTGGAAAAATCAACCAGGTGTTTCCATTCCCCTTAATTATCCCTCACTATTTCTTTCCTGGACAAGACTTCTTGAGACTCAAGAACATGTTTCACCCAGCCATGGTAAATATTGAAGTGTTTGAGTTATTGCAGTTTCATTTTAAGTATTATCTATATTCATACTTATCTTGCTGAATATTCATTTAAGCCACACCCATTTCTGTCCATCAACCAATCAAATTACTTGATGTAATTTATTGCTACAAATTCATTAACTGAATACCAAACAGTGTAGATCCTGATCCGATGGCTTCTTCAAAAGCCATCTGATCATGATCTACACTGTTTGCAAAGATAGGGGTTGTCGTGAACAGCATAGTGAAGACAAGACTGAGTCTTGTTCATCCTAACTCTACATACTGGTATCCTGTTGGATATGTAAATTTTGCTGCCATAAGTGAGATTAAACATTCAGCTAAGCTCTGAAGATTGGTGTGCTTCTATTTTGCAAAAGCTGCTCATATTTTTTTCAGCCAAAAAAAAAAAACAACAACAACAACAAAAAAAAAACATTGTGTTACCATATTTACTGTATGTTTTTGGACAGACATGCCTGAGCAAGCTGTAGACCCGAATTAGACGCCACAAAACACAGCATCTCATCAGGGTCTACAATGTTTGCCACTGTAATGGCTACATGTATTTTGAGACACAAAATCACAAAATCATATAGTTACATGTACTTGTTCGAATTTTGAAGTATGGTAATGAGTTTATGTGTCCAAATATTTTAGGGTAAATATAATAGGTATTTTGCTTACCAGTGCAGTTAACATTTTGACCACTAACAAGGTTGTAAAGCTAATAATGCCTTGATCATCTGCGCCCTGGTCTTCAGTGTTTACTCATGACTTTTTGCTCAAATAGATGTAGTAATTATTGTATCAATTTATTCTCAGAAACTGGAGAAGCTCTGAATGTAATACCAATCTCTGGTCCTAAAATCACCTCCTCTATATGGGGGCCTTATGAAGAATACATCATCACAGGACATGAGGATGGGAGAATATGTCACTATGATACAAAGGTAAATTTAGTAAGCGAGCTCATGTGAACAAGGTAATTGACTCGGAGTAGTCAGTAATATTTAGGTTATATTGAGCCTGTAAGCTTATCTAACCACAATTCCCGGGCAGGCCTATACGTAAATATGTAAAGGGAGGCTGTCTGAGAAATAAGAATGTTTCATGGTTGGTTTGTTTGTTTTGGAGTTTAACAGCCCAGTCAACACTATTAAGGTCATATCGAGATGGTCAGTTTACTTATCCACACTTTTCCTGGGCATGGTCAGTTTACTTATCCACATTTTTCCTGGGCAGGCTTAGGCATAAGCGGTTACCCTGTAGAGTGCACTTTTTTTCCCAGAAACTGACAACTTCCCTTCTTGAATCAGCGGAAGGGAGAAAATAACCGTAGAAAAGATTTCATGATCAATCTCCACGAAAATCTCTAATGCATTTTTATCAATTCACAAAATGGGGTACTCTAAAGGAAAATATTTGCTATCATAGGGAGCAAAGACGTTCCTCTGGGAACAGCTCATATCAGAAGGAATGCAAATGATCATAGTTACTGCTTGGTTCCACCTACAAAGAGGGTTAACATGTGGTTAAACATTAAACCTTATCTTGCTGAATATTCATTTAAGCCACACCCATTTCTGTCTATCAACCAATCAAATTACTTGATGTAATTTATTGCTACAAATTCATAAACTGAATGCCAAACAGTGTAGATCCTGATCAGATGGCTTCTTAAGAAGCCATCTGATCTGGATCTACACTGTTTGCAAAGATAGGGTTGTCGTGAACAGCATGATAAGGGTTAGACCTCCATCATAATCTTTAGACTTTAGATAAGGAGTTGTGAAGATAATTTTTGGATAATAGTTTTTATTTCTACATGAAAACATGTTTGTGGGCACTTGTTAGAATCTCCTCATCAATGCGATTCTATCAAGTCCCCACAGCATATGTTTCTGACAAGAAATAGAGAAAATTATCCCTTAATCAGCCCCTGTAGTCCGTATCCTGAGCTATTTTCTCTTTCAAACTGACTCATTCTTCATAGTAAGTCATGAGCATTGTGACACTGGATTGCTGAAGTCTTTGTCATATTTTCAGAATGGTGAGAAATTGAATGATGTATATGAACACAATAAACAGATTAATGATCTCCAGCTGTCACTAGATTCGAGTATGTTAATCTCTGCTTCAAAAGATACAACAGCTAAGGTAGGTGTCTTCGTGGAACAAGTAACAGCAAACACAGGTTAAGCCGTCGAAGGCTAAGCATATCCAGCAGACAACATTGTCAAAGTATTTCCATCTTAATTTTTCAGCAATAAGGCCATGTATACCACAACTCTTTATAACACTGTTAATGACGTCCAAAGCAGAAAGCATGTTAGTTAACCAACCGTGGTATATACCAAAATGTATAGATTATATAGAAAAAATGACCATTTATGGTCATTTTTAGCTCGGCTGTTTTCGAAGAAAACGACAAGGTATTGTCATAGCTCTGGCGTCGTCTGCGTCGTTGTCATGCAAAAAAAATTGGACATTTTGTAATATCTTTGTCATTACTGAACATATTTACTTGAAACTCGGACTAGTTCATTTTGAAAAGGGGAACTCATACAATAGGTGAGGAAACCCTCAAAATATTTTTGGCACAGTTATGCCCCTTTTTCGACTTAGAATTTTTGCAGCTGAGCGTTGGCACCCGCATGCGATGCTCTTGTTCTATATAATCTTTACATTTTTCCTTATAATCTACACATTTTGGATCCATCCTGAAACAGTGTTATATCCAAAACTGTTTTATAAAGAATCCTGTTATAATGAGTTTGTGGTGTACTTTCTCCGTAAAATAATGAAAACAAGACACCAGACAACATAGCTCGCCTGGAAAAGTGTCTTTGAAGCCATGGGCATAGGTGGGGGTATTGCCTGATAAACTTTTGAACCTGTATGATATCTACCATCATACCCAGTATGAACCAGATCCATCTTATGGTTTGGAAAATATGAGCTCGAAAAAAAAAATTAAATTTAAATTTAAATAGTCTGTGACTAAAACTTTGGACCTATATCTATCTTTATACCAAATATGAACCAAACCCATCATATGGTTTGGAAAATATGAGCTCTAAATGACTTTAACATTAAAAATTTCTTAAGTCTGTGACCTTGACCTGCAGGTCATGGGCATGTATGAGAGGGAATAAACCTTTGCACCTTTATCTACCAACATAACAAATATGAACCACATCCATCATATGATTTGGAAAATATGAGCCGTTAAGAAAACTCTCTGATATCATTGACCTTGACATTGAAGTCACTGGTATGGGCAGGGGTATTGCATCATAATTATGGTTTGGAAAGTATGAGCCTTTTAAAAAAACTTCAATATTGAAAATTTCTAAGTCTGTGACCTTGACCTTGAGGTCATGAGCATAGGGCAGAAAAAGTGTTGATGGGGATGTAAAACCTAAACACAAACAAACAAATCTATGCACCACAACCTCGTTATAATGCTGTTCATTATATAGGAAATACATGATTAGTGTCTTTAATAATAAAATGTAATCTGTGAGCCTTACACAATTGTATAGGGGTGAGCTTCAGCAAGTCCCTATAAAATTGTCACTGCGAACCGATTATATTTATACCCCCGCAAACGAAGTTTGAAGGGGGTATATAGGAGTCAGCTTGTTGTCATCGGTCCGTTACAAAAAACTTTAACATTGCTCATAACTTCCTTATTCTTTGACCGATTTCTTTAATATTCACACCTCACACACCTTGTTTATTATAAAAACACTAATCATGTATTTAGTTTATACCACAATAAAAAATCAAGGTGTTTTGCAGTAATTTAGCAAATTTTACTAAAAAGACTGCAGACAGTATGGCATGTTAACCGACATTCAGTGCAATGGCACGCACACATAGCATAATGTGATGTTAAAGAGCACAACGTTTCTGAAGTCACCTTACCACAAGAGATGTCAGAAACATGGTTGCTCCAATAAAAATATCTCGGAGCGTTACATTCTTTATGAAAATCTGCAAATAAATAGTTGATTTTAGCTTTAGAAATTGTTTTCGAGGCTTGAAAGCAACCACAGTAGAGTGTGCAATTATTCCAAATGGACCATTCAAACCAGGAAGGCCTGAGAAGGTAAGACCCTAGCGTATTACCTAGCTGAAGTTTCTTAAAATGTATTTAAGATAATAAAGGCTATATATTAACTTGAAGTCTAGTTGTTTTCCCGCAATGGGTTTAAAGGCTTGCATGTTATTGTTTACGCTTGCAAATTAGGTACCTGAAAAGTAGGCTAACAGTAGGTCAGTAGCGTGCAGTAATTTGACCCCCTTTTGATATGTTACTAGAAGGCTGATTGCGGTATAAAACAGGATTTTGGATATAACACAGATTATAGAAGTTTATTTCTCAAAAAATATATAGATTATACAGAAAAATGACCATATGGTTGTGGCTAAAATGAATATTTAGCAGGAGAAGGTTTAAGAAGTTGTGTATGATTTTACCTTGCAGTTATTTGATACGAGCTCACTAAAGCACATGAAGACATACAAAACAGAGAGGCCAGTGAACTCGGGAGCTCTATCCCCTCTGTTGGATCATGTGGTACTAGGAGGTGGTCAAGAAGCTATGGAAGTCACTGTAACATCAACCAAGGCTGGCAAGTTTGATGCTAGATTTTATCACCTTATCTTTGAGGAGGAGTTTGGAAGGGTCAAAGGTCATTTTGGACCAATCAACAGTTTGGCCTTTCATCCTGATGGAAAGAGGTATGAATAAAGACTTGTTCTTTTTACCATACATTACAAAAACATGTTTATTCAAATAAAGTGTAATTTTTACCGTTGAAAAAGGAGAATTTTAAGACGAAAAATTGCAATATTTTTCTTATTCCTGCTCAAAACATATATTGTGGGTACTTGTAAGAACCGCCTCATACATTGATCGTGGGTACTCATTAGAACCGCCTCGATGAGGCGGTTCTAATGAGTATCCATGATATATGTTTTAGATAAGAAATACCCTTGTAAACCCCAGTTTTACTATATTAAAAGAGGGGTGATGCGGTCAGAATTATATAGACATGTTTTCATGATGAAGTGGTTTCTTTTACACTGCCACTTTCTCTTAATCATAAGGTCTCTCATAGCTGTGGATCAAGCAACATTTGAGATGCCAATTTCTGCAACAGAAGGTTAGGTGGTTTTTCTCCAGGTACTCCGATTTTTTAGCACCTCTGATAAACGATCGACTTGAAATAAGTGAAATTTTGAAAAGGCTATGAAACCAGAAACAGAAAAAAAAAATACACTGTCGCTTTTATTCTAACAAGACCAGCTGTGATGTTACATACTTTTTGTCATTTGTGAACAACAAAGGTGCATATCAACTTGCGCCTCAGCACTGTTAGCTGCTGGTAAGTTCAATTCCTCTGGTTTCTTTATATAAAATTGCAAGACTCATGCTAATCTGTGTAGCTACTCAGGCTGGTTTGGGGTCTAACCTGATCACATACCACACTGGTGTCAGTCTCTAAAGACAAATTTGTTTTGTAATAACCAGTTTAAGGCTGTGGCATTGCTCATGATATTTTGGCAAAATATGAGTTTTTCCTCGTATATTGAAATTTCATTATTGCAAATCCTTGTGACCTGTTGCTGAAGACTTCTCATTTGTAACACAAGGGTACCTATTAGAATTACCACATTGACAACATGGATTGTTGGAACCAGTTCTGATGGCCTCAGTGAGGCAGTTTTAACAGGCACTCACAATCTATGAGGTGGTTCTGATTACCTGCAATCTTTGTTTTCATTGAGGCAGTTCAAATGATTACCTACAGAGGTGATTCAGGTACTCACAATATGCTTTAACCGTTGTCCTGCTGAACCAGGATATGCTCTACTTTTGCAAGCAGTTTAGTTACAGATCAGATGGCTTCTGATCTGATCAATATCTACATAGTTTGAAATTCATTTCCTGACTTTCTATGAATAATCTGATTCGTTGAAAGTCAGAATTAAATGTGGCTATTTTAATTTGTTTAGCAGGACAAGGGTTAATGGAGAATTTGAAATGATCCTAAGTATTGGGACAGATAGTCCTGAGCAAACAGTGCGGACCTAGATCCTGAAGGAGCAGTCTGATCAGGGTCTACACTGTTTGCCATTCCTTCTGCACCTTTTGGACTCCTTGCTGGATCATGAAACAAATTTGTTAAAATCTTAGGAGAGTAACAGCAAGTCCTAAAGGCGTCCCAATTTTTAGAATTTTTACGGTTTATAAAGAAAAAAATCTACTCGATACCCTGCTTTATCAGGAGCTAGTAATGTTCTGTATTTCTTTGTTACAGCTACAGCAGTGGTGGTGAAGACGGTTATGTGAGAGTGCACTATTTTGATCCAGAATACTTCGACTTCAGATTCGAGTTCTAGTAACATACAGACTTCGTGTTTTCATGTGCTAGACTTCCTGTGAAATTATTGGCCAGAACTATTTATTAACATCAGAACTTGAACAATTTGAGTACTCCCTTGAGTATGTGGGTTGAAATCTCACATGAGAGTGATAATAAAATTCCTGAACACCGGACTTTGATTATTTGCTTGTATAGTCAACCCATTGTATACTGGTGGACTTCCATTGCTATATGCTGGACAAGTCCATCTGTCATATTAGGGGTGTCAGGCCTATTTTTATGCACCCGGAATCAAAAGATTTGGAGGCATATAGTTTTTGGTCTGTCTGTCTGTCCGTCTGTTTCTCTGTTTATCTGTCCGCAAAAGCCTTAACATTGGGCATAACTTTTGAATGGTAACTGATAGGGCTTTCATATTTCACATGTGCATTCCTTGTCACAAGACCTTTCAAGAGATACCATAAATTTTGACCTTGTGACCTTGACATTTTACCTACTTTTGACCTCCTTTTTAAAAACTTTAACATTGGCCATAACTTTCAATTGGTAAGTGGTAGGGCTTTCATATTTCACATGTGCATTCCTTGTCACAAGACTTTTCTAGAGGTACCATAATTTTTTACCTCGTGACCTTGACCTTAACATTTGACCTTCTTTTTAAAAACTTTAACATTGACCATAACTTTCGATTTGTAAATGGAAGGGCTTTCATATTTCACATGTGCATTCCTTGTCACAAGACCTTTCCAGTGGTACCATAGTTTTTGACCTTGACATTTGACCTACTTTTTAAAAACTTTAACATAGTCCATAAGTTTTGATTTGTAAGTCATAGGGCTTTCATATTTCATATGTGCATTCTTTTTCGTAAGACCTTTCCAGTGGTATCATAATTTTTGACCTCGTAACCTTGACCTTGGGCCTACTTTTTAAAAACTTTAACATTGGCCATAACTTTCGATTGGTAATGATAGGGCTTTCATATTTCACATTTGCATTCTATTTCACCTTTCCAATGGTCCCATAATTTTTGACCTTATGACCATGACCTACTTTTTAGCTCACCTGTCACGTAGTGACAAGGTGAGCTTTTGTGATCACATTTTGTCCGTCGTCCGTGCGTGCGTCCGTGCGTAAACAATTTCTTGTCCGCATGATAGCATCTTCATTTATGATTTGATTTTAACCAGACTTGCACACAACTTGTACCACCATGAGATCTGGGTTCCTTTCTTGAACCAGCCATATCCCATCATGTGTTACGGAGTTACGGCCCCTGAAAGGGCAAAAATTGCCTATTTTGGTCTTGTCCCCACGATAGCATCTTCATTTATGATCTGATTGTAACCAGACTTGAACACAACTTCTACCACCATGAGATCTGGGTTCCTTTCTTGAACCAGCCATATCCCATCATGTGTTATGGAGTTACGGCCCCTGAAAGGGCAAAAATTGCCTATTTTGGTCTTGTCCGCACGATAGCATCTTCATTTATGATTTGATTTTAACCAGACTTGCACACAACTTATACCACCATGAGATCTGGGTTCCTTTCTTGAACCAGCCATATCCCATCATGTGTTACGGAGTTACGGCCCATGAAAGGGCAAAAATTGCCTATTTTGGTCTTGTCTGCATGATAGATGTTTCATTTATGATTTGATTTTAACTAAACTTACACACAAATTGTACCACCACAAAATCTCGGTCAGGTTCGAATATGGGCCATGTCGGGTAAAAAAGTAGGTCAGTAGGTCAAATCAGAAAAAAAACCTTGTGAAGACACGGGAGGCCACAGTTTTGGTCCGATCATCATCAAACTTGCCCAGAATGATCATCTTGACAATATCTCAGTCATATTCGAATATGAGTGTTGTCGGGTCAAAAAGTAGGTCAGTAGGTCAAATCATAGAAAAACCTTCTGTACACACTAGAGGCCACAATTTATGTCCAATCATCATCAAACTTGCTCAGAATGATCATCTTGATAATATCTTGGTCACATTCGAATATGAGTCATGCCAGGTCAAAAAGTAGGTCAGTAGGTCAAATCATAGAAAAACCTTGTGAATACAGGAGAGGCAGCAGTTTTGGTCCAATCATTATCAAACCTGCCCAGAATGATCATCTTGACAATATCTTGGTCAAGTCGGGTCAAAAAGTAGGTCAGTAGGTCAAATCATAGAAAAACCTTGTGAACACACTACAGGCCACAGTTTCGGTCCAATCATCATCAGACTTGCCCAGAATGATCATTTTGACAATATCTCGGTCAAGTTCGAATATGGGTTATGTCGGGTCACAAAGTAGGTCAGTAGGTCAAATCATAGATATACCTTGTGAATACACTAGAGGCCACAGTTTTTGTCTGATCATCATGAAACTTGCTCCAAATGATTATCTTGACAATTTCTCGGGCAAGTTCGAATATGGGTCATGTAGGGTCAAAAAGTAGACCAGTAGGTCAAATCAGAGAAAAACCTTGTGAACACACTAGAGGCCACAGTTTTGGTCCGGTCATCATCAAACTTGCTCAGAATGATAGTCTTGACAATATCTGGGTCAAGTTTGAATACTGGTCATGTCGGGTCAAAAGTAGGTCAGTAGGTCAAATCATAGAAAAAGCTTGTGAACACACTAGAGGCCACAGTTTTGGTCCAATCATCATCAAACTTGCCCAGAATGATCATCTTGACAATATCTCAGTCAAGTTCAAATATGGGTCATGTTGGGTCAAAAAGTATGTCAGTAGGTCAAATCGTAGAAAAACCCTCTGAACACACTGGCGGCTACAGTTTTGGTCCGATCATCATCAAACTTGCTCAAAATGATCATTTGACAATATCTCGGTTAATTTCGAATATGGGTCATGTCTGGTCAATATGTAGGTCAGATTGTTGAAAAACCTTGTGAACACACTAGAGGCCCAAGTTTTGGTCCGATCATCATCAAACTTGCTGAGAATGATCATCTTGACAATATCTGTGTCAAGTTTGAATATGGGTTATGTCGGGTCAAAAGGTAGGTCAGCAGGTCAAATAATAGAAAAACATTTTGAACACTCTTAGAGGCCACAGTTTCAGTCAAATCATCATAAAACTTGCTCAGAATGATCATCTGGACAATATCTCAGTTAAGTTCGAATATGGGTCATGTCAAATCAAAAAGTAGATCAGTAGGTTATTTTGTCATAACTTTTCAACCGTTTGAGATAGAGCCTTCAAATTTGACATGTACGTTCCTTCTGACAAGGGCTATCCACTCATAAAGATTTGACCTGGGACCTACTTTATCGTACCTTTTGAACCATATGAGATAGAGCCTTCATATTTGGCATGCATGTTCCTTGTAACAAGGTTTTCTCAGCCATTCAAAACTTTTGACCCATGACCTTGACCTTTGACCTACTTTGTCATAATTTTTAAAGCATTTGAGATACAGCCTTTATATTTAGCAGTATCCTTGCGACAATGTTGCTTAGATTATCCTCTACCAAAAAGGCTAAAACAATCCCACTCGGATGAACAAAATGGCCACCGAAGGTAAAAATAGAAAAATATTGTAAATTTGATTCAAACGGAAACTCCCCCTAAACCCTAAGGCCAATTTGATTCAAAGTTCCCAGGAATGTTGCCTAGGTTACTCCCTACCAAATAAGCTAAAATCACTCTGCTGATGAACAAGATGGCCACAAGAGCTAAAAATAGAATGCACTCGAGACAGTGACACACAGGTGAGCAAACCAGGGCCCTCTGGGCCCTCTTGTGTTTTATATTAGGATCACTTTTTGTCTGTCATCTGTGCGTAAACAATTTCTTCAAACGACATCTCCTAAACCACATCGGATTTTGACCAAACTTCAGAGGAATGATCCTTAGGTCGTCCCCTTTCAAAGTTGTTCAAATGGTTCCGGTCCGTTGCACATAAAGGTCACAGGAGCCAAAAATAGATTTTTTTCACCGAAAACTTTAAAAATCTTCTTCTCTGAAACCTCAAAGCCCAGGTCTTTGATATTTGGTATGAAGCTTCATCTAGTGGACCCCTACCAAGATTGTTCAAATTATAGTGCTGGGGCCAAAAATGCCCCCACCCCGGGGCCCTAAGATTTTACATAGGCTTATATAGGGAAAATCTTGAAAAATCTTCTTCTCTGAAACCGCAAGGCCAAGGTCTTTGATATTTGGTATGAAGCTTCATCTAGTGGACCCCTACCAAGATTGTTCAAATTTTAGTGCTGGGGCCAAAAATGCCCCTGCCCCAGGGCCCTTTGGTTTTATATGGGCTTATATAGGGAAAATCTTTAAAAATCTTCTTCTCTGAAACCGCAAGGCCCAGGTCTTTGATATTAGTTATGAAGCTTCATCTAGTGGACCCCTACCAAGATTGTTCAAGTTATAACCCTGTGGCCAAAAATGCCCCGCCCCGGGGCCGTTCGGTTTTACATGGGCTTATATAGGGAAAGTCTTTAAAAATCTTCTTCTCTGAAACTTCAAGGCCCAGGTCTTTGCTATTTGGTATGAAGCTTCATCTAACGGACCCCTACTAAGATTGTTTAAATTATAGTGCTGGGGCCAAAAATGCCCCCGCCCCAGGACCCTTTGGTTTTACATAGCCTGATATAGGGAAAATCTTAAAAAGTCTTCTTCTCTTAAACTGCAAGGCCCAGGTCTTTGCTATTTGGTACGAAGCTTCATCTTATGGACCTCTACCAAGAATGTTCAAATTATAGCTCTTGGGCCAAAAATGACCCCTCCCCGGGGCCCTTTGGTTTTACATAGACTAACATGGGAAAATCTTGAAAAAATTTCTTCTCTGAAACCACAAGGCCTAGGTCTTTGATATTTGGTATGACGCTTCAGCTGGTGGACCTCAACTAAGATTGTTCAAATTATAGCCCTGAGACCAAAAATGCACCCACCTCAGGGCCCTTTGGTTTTACATAGACTTATTTAGGGAAAATCTTCAAAACTCTTCTTCTGTGAAACCACTAGGCCTAGGTCTTTGATATTTGGTGTCAAATTTCATCTAGTGGACCTCTATCAAGATTGTTCAAATTATAGCCCTGGGGCCAAAAATGCCCCCACCCCGAGACCCTTTGGTATTACATAGACTCATATAGGGAAATCTTTAAAAATCTTCATCTCTGAAACTGCAAGGCCCATGTCTTGATATTTGGTATGGAGCTTCATCTAGTGGACCTCTACCAAGATTGTTCAAATTATAGCCCTCAGGCGACAGATGCCCCTGCCCCTGGGCCCTTTGGTTTTACAAAGAATTATATAGAAATAATCATTGAAAATCTTCTTCTCTGAAACAGCAAGGCCCAGGTCTTTGATATTTGATGTGAAGCTTCATCTAGTGGACCTCTATCAAGATTGTTTAAATTATAGCCCTGAAGCCAAAAATGCCCCTGCCCCAGGGCCATTTGGTTTTACATAGGCTTATGTAGGGAATATCTTTAAAAAAATTGTCTTCTCTGAAACCGCAAGGCTCAGGCCTTTGATATTTGGTGTGTAGCTTCATCTAGTGGGCCTTGAACAAGATTGTTCAAATTATAGCCTTTGTTGATATTTGGTATGAAGCTTCACCTTTTAGACCTCCCTCAACATTATGCACATTATAACCCTGGGGTAAATAATGGCCCTCCCCGGGGCCCACTTGTTACTCTATGGATCAGGTGAGCGATCCAGGGCCATCATGGCCCTCTTGTTTAAGACTTGAACATTGGCCATACTTTTCGATTGCTTAGTGATACTGCTTTCATATTTAACATGCGCTGTCCGGGGGCATCAGTGTTTCACAAACACATCTTGTTTCATTTTATTCTATTTTTGATGGAAAAATCTGTTCGCAAATAGTGCAAGCCCTGATCAGACACTGCATTCTGCGGCGTCTGATCTGGGCCTGCACTGTTTGTCAAGGTTCCCCTTTAGGGGTTTCCCACATGCAATGGGTTAAACCATAGTAGCCAGCACTATCAGCCCTTTTATCCCATAGTTACTGAAGTGGACTCTAACTTTGGATGCATTAACAGAATGGCAAACAGTGTAGATCCAGATGAGACAGGTCATTGTGAGCTATCTCATCTGGATCAAAACTGTTTGCACAAGTATCGAAAGGGTTAAGCAAGTAATGAGTTTTAAAGAAGCCTGCATTCAGCTCTTGAAAAAAAAGTGTATTAAGTAAGCACTGGTTTTAAATCATTACTTTGGTGCTTGCTTAATACAGGCTGCACTGTATATTGGTACCATTGATTGATAAAGAGGTTACAGTTGCTCCTGTTGACTATATGCCAAATAGGAATATGCAAACCAAACTACATGTATGTTGACTCGGATTGAACTGCTCATTGAGGAGCAGCAATTTGCTCTGACCATATTACCATATTAACCATGTGTATTTGGATATATAGGCCTGAGCAAGCAGTGCAGACCCAGATGAGATGCCGCAGAACATCTTGTCAGGATCTACACTATATGCCACTCATCCAACTATTTTTATACACAACATTGGGGAGTAAATTGTACTTGTTCAGATTTTAAAAGAAGTATGGTAAGGAGTTGAGGTGTCCGAATAATTAGGGATAAATATGGTAATACTGATGGGAAAAGGGATACATGTTCAGGGGAGGCAACTCTCAGAAACGCTTGCCTTCCCTTATCAATAGGGGTCTCCATCAGAAGCAGTTTAATCAGTGTCTGCACTGTTTTGTTTCAATACCTAAGGAGAGGAGGAATACTAAATGGTAGAAGATACACCTTCATGGGGAGCAACCCTTTTAAAAATATTTTTGTCTCCCCTTGCTAAATAGGGTCCTCTCTTGAGGGAAAAAATTGCTTATGAGTAGATTTTTTTTCCTTTTTGAGTAGATCGCTTTTCAGAAAGGGTTTCAAATTAAAAAGAGAAACAATCAGGAACTGATACAAACAGATCCCAAATTCTTTCCACAATATCATTAGGGAAAGAAGTCGAAACATGGAGTGATGACAGTAAACAAAACGGACAACAGGTAAACTGAGTCAGCAGCTTTTTTCCAAATGGTGGTGACTCAGAATATCCAAACCTAACTAAAAAGGAGCAATATACATCATGGCAGAAAAGAATCAGAATCACCAACATGACAACATTAAACCGGAAGGACAAACGTAACTAAAAATGAACAACCAAAAAGGGGAAGTATCAGAATCATCAACGTAACAACTTAAATGATAAGGGAATTAATAAGAACCACCAACACAAAACATGAAGGAACCACAGCAAAAGCATTGACTTGGAACGGTCAGTAAAATTTACTGTTGGGTTTAAGGTAACTTTTCGGGATTCCAACCCCCACCCTCACTTTAGCTGTGGTTCAAGCAAGTATTTGTTTGGTCGGCGTGAAGGTTTCCTAACTTATCAGTGAATCAACTCGGTAAACAAAATCACAATTTTAGCCAACAAGCCCACAAATTGTCTCCATTGTTAATCAAAAGCACTGACAGGGCTGGTTGATGCTATGAACTAGGAAAATAGTTCTGACCAGAGAATTACCCTGTTTTGCTTTAACCTTAAATTCCTGTATTATTGATGCAAACTGTAGATCAGATGGCACATTCTGCCTGACCCAACACATGCAGTCTAGACAACACTATGAAACTGTGGAAGTCGCTTGGACATAACGATTTAAAGCTCCTGTGATCAATAACACTGAGCAGATTGACATGGCTAAAGTATTCATGTTCTCCTAAATGGCCAATGCAGTAAAATTTGCAGCACTTCTACAGCCCTAGCCAGATTGGTTGAGGTAGATTCAAGCATAACACACTGGAAGTGGGTTCACATGTGAGCCCCATCAGAAGAAACTGATCTTCAGGTAAGACACAAACAGGCCTGCTCAGCTACACAGACTAGAATGAGGTTTGAATGTTTGGATATAGAAACAGAGGTATAGAGAATACCAGATTCTTGTCTTTTGATATCAAGTTTATCAGGCAAGGCTTCGAGAACGCTTGTAGAATCGCGAGGCTTGCCGAGAGATTTGACACGCTTTCTCAAAGCCGGGCCTGATAAATTTGACATCATAGGCACGAATATGGTATTCTATTTATCAGTTTATCCCCTTGTACACACTTAAATTTGCAATTTATCATCAGTTATCGATTGTCCTCGATGCATCCCAAAATTCCGGCGCGCAATCGGTTGATATAATAGTATCAGCTGGCCATAATTTTTCCTATGATATGTTTTGAAGTAATTTTTACAGCAATAATAACATTTTTGCCAATTTTTGCAGTAGTCCAGTTTATTCATAAAAGTATGATGTCACATTGACCTGATAAAGCTTGCTTGTCCTGAGATAGTATATCTTTATCAGGTCAAGGTGTTGCAATGTATTTAATATAGGGGGAAACTGATAAATTGTACTATCCAAGCAGCAAACAACAAGATGTGATCAGACTAAGAATGTGCAGATTCTCTCTTGCAAAAGACTTTGGTATTATAAAATGTTAATTGCTTAAACAAATACATACACACTTGAAAATTAGGGTGGTGAAAATGTGGCATCTGTAATTACAGCCTTGTGTGCCTGAAACTTGGGATAAAGATGGGTTTTTTTAAGTGGGGAGGGTGTGTTTGGTTTTACCATTTTATTTATTCGAGCCAATCGGAATTAGAGGTGAGTGAAAATAAGAGTACACAGCGTCTTCTTTCGCAGAACTTGGCGTCTCACATGTGACCCGAGGAAGGCTCAAACCCACAGAAGTGAGAGGCCTAATGACAGACAGTGCTCTTAGCCACTGAGGCTTGTAGAGGTATGTTTATCATTCTGTTTCTCCATTGTCTTCATAATTTTATAGCCCCGCTTTGAAAAAGTGGGGGCTATATTGGATTTGCCTAATCCTGTGATTCCTTAATTCTGTTATTCATCATAACTCAAAAACCTTTTCATGAAACTTCACACAAATGTAAAGCACTATGAGACGATGTGCAGAGTGCATGAATCATAACTCTGGATTGCCTACTTTTGGAGTTATTGCCCTTGGAACATTGAAAAAATTCATTTATTCATGATAACTCAAAAACCATTTGAGGTATTTTCATGAAACTTCACATAAATGTAAAGCACTATGAGACGATGTGCATAGCGAAAATGGCAATTTTAACCTTGATCTCTCCATTACTCAAAAACCGTTCGAGGTAATTTTATGAAACTTAATACAAATGTAAAGCATCATAACTCAAAAACCTTTTCATTAAACTTCACACAAATGTAAAGCACTATGAGACGATTTGCAGAGTGCATGAACCATAACTCTGGATTGCCTACTTTTGGAGTTATTGCCCTTTGAACATTGAAAAAATTCCGTTATTCATGATAACTCAAAAACCATTTGAGGTATTTTCATGAAACTTCACAGAAATGTAAAGCACTATGAGACGATGTGCAAGGCGAAAATGGCAATTTTAACCTTGATCTCTCCATTACTCAAAAACTGTTCGAGGTAATTTTATGAAACTTCATACAAATGTAAAGCACTATAAGACAATGTGCAGAGTGCATGAACCATAACTCGGGATTGCCTACTTTTGGAGTTATTGCCCTTTGAACATTGAAAAATGGCAATTTTAACCTTGTCCGCTCCATAACGCAAAAATGGATTACCCGGTAAGATATTTTCATTAAATCTTCACACAAATGTAAAGCACCATGAGACGATGTGCAGAGCACATGGACCATAACTCTGGATTGCCTTTTTACGACCTTTTATTAGAGGCTGAAAGCTGAAAACATTTTTAGCTCACCAGAGCCGAAGGCTCCGGGGGAGCTTTTAGTATAGGCATTGGTCTGCCGTCTGCGTCATCAACATTTTCAAACATCTCCTCTGAAACTACTTGGCCAATTGAAACCAAATTACATGTGGAGCCTCTATGGGAAGGGAGAAGGAAAGTTTGTTTGTGAGGACTGGGTCATATGACCAATATGGGCCGCTATGCCCATATATGGGAAAAACCTTTAAAAATCTTCTTCTCAAGAACTGAATGGCCGATGATCTTGAAACTTGGTATGCAGCATCAGGGACTCTGGCCCTACCAAGTTTGTTCAAATGATGACCTTTGGTTGACCTTGACCTGTTTTACGTAAAGGTCAAATTTGGTCACTTAGACATTTGTATGGAAAAATGGCAAAACAGTGGATTTTTCTGATTGTATATTAGCTAGTGGCATCAGAAATGGTATTTACAATCAGCTGAATGGAAATTTGTCAGTTCCAAAGGTCAAGGTCATTTACCGACCTTTGTCCAGGACGGCTCAGATTCAGTATTTTTATTTTCTTCTTTACTTAAACCACTTGGCCAATTGAAACCAAATTACATATGGAGCCTCCATGGAATGAGGGAACAAAAGTTTGTTTGTGAGGACTGGGTCACATGACCAATATGGGCCGCCATGCCCATATATGGTAAAAACCTTTAAAAATCTTCTTCTCAAGAACCGAATGGCCGATGATCTTGAAACTTGGTATGCAGCATCAAGGACTCTGGCCTTACCAAATTTGTTCAAATGACGACCTTTGGTTGACCTTGACCTGTTTTACGTATAGGTCAAATTTGGTCACTTAGACATTTGTATGGAAAATTGGCAAAACTGTGGATTTTTCTGTTTATATATTAGCTAGTGGCATCAGAAATGGTATTTACAATCAGTTCTAAAGGTTGTCATTTACTGACCTTTGTCCAGGACGGCTCAGATTCAGTATTTTTATTTTCTTTTTCACTTAAACCACTTGGCGAATTGAAACCAAATTACATATGGAGCCTCCATGGAATGAGGGAACGAAAGTTTGTTTGTGAGGACTGGGTCACATGACCAATATGGGCCGCCATGCCCATATATGGTAAAAACCTTTAAAAATCTTCTTCTCAAGAACTGAATGGCCGATGATCTTGAAACTTGGTATGCAGCATCAGGGACTCTGGCCCTACCAAGTTTGTTCAAATGATGACCTTTGGTTGACCTTGACCTGTTTTATGTCAAGGTCAAATTTGGTCACTTAGACATTTGAATGGAACAATGGTAAAGTAGTGGATATTTCTGATTGCCTGGTAGGCCGTGACATCAAAAATGATATTTGCAGTTAGCTGAATGGAAGTTTAATAATTCCAAAGGTCAAGGTCATTACTGACCTTTGTCTTGGATGGCTCAGATTCAGTATTTGTATCTTCTTCTCCAGTAAAAGAGCTGTGCTGATTGAAACCAAATTACATGAAAGGCCTCTATGGGGGTGAGGCAATTAAACATAATTCGTGGTATTGTTGTCACATAACCAAGATGGGCACCTTGCCTGTATATGGTATAAACCACATGACCTCTTGTAAGCGTAGTGGCCCATGGGCCTCTTGTTTTTCTTGTAATTTTCTTTTCTGATAGTGCTATAGCGGGGCTATAGTCAGATCTTTTGACAGTTCTAGTTTTCTTTCCCGTACAAGCCGGTTTGTTTGCTTTAGCAGACATGCTGACCTAAACACACTCCTGGGCTGATTCTTTTGTTTGAAGTTAAGCAGCCCAGTCTATAAATTATGGTTATGTTGAGCCAGTCAGTCTACCTTACCAGACTTCACTTTTCCTGGGCAGGCCACTTGTGTGTGAATCAGAGGTGCGTTCAACAATGCGGGCGTCCGTGTTGTTGAACGCACCTCAGTACAATGCACATGCTTTTGCTAGAAACCTTGAGTCAGCAGAAAGGAGAGATTGACCACAGAAAATATTAACTGATCAATCACCCTAAAAGCACCTTGCTGACCCAGCAGGGGTACCACCAATCAGGCACGCATCCAACTAAGCAGCAGCAGTCCATTCTGGGCAGACTTGGTTCTTCTATTACAGTGGTTAAACAGAACACATTCTTTTACCAGTAATGGTTAAATGCTTTTCTTGAATTAAGAGATTGATCATAATATTTGTATTGCGACTTAGGTCATTCATTGAATTAATTCAAGAAGGGCAATTGGTGGTTTCCTGAGGAAGAATGTGCTCTGTACTGGTTAAGGCCCGTCTGTGAAAAGTATATTTAGAAAGTACACCACAGCCTCATTATAACACTGTTCATTATAACACGGATTTGGATATTACACAATTTGAAGATTGATAAAAAAATGTATAGATTATATATATATAAAAATGACCATAAAGAGGTTGTGGGGTAAGTAGTATGTAAGTAAGTAAAGACTTCATTTATAGAGGATGACAACACAGCTAATCTTCCATGAGGCCCTGACTACCTGAGAATATAACCCTAATGGTGTTAAACTTCAAACCAACCAACCATTCTTGAATCAGTAGAAGTCGCAAAATGCCCATAAAATTATTCAATGAACCACCGTTGCAAAAGAATGTTGCCAAACCTGCCGCATATCAAACCTATGACCTCCTTCCTGGTCACCGGTCACATGCACATCAGGCCCAGCTCATTTCAGGGTTGAACTCAACCAGAAAATAGGTCATGTCACTGATTATATTGCCTGAAGTTTTTTGGGAAAGTAAGTAGAAGAACACAGTTTTTTCGCACCTGCTTGTATGTGTATTAACATACATGTATTTAACATTATCACAGACTTCACATACAATGTATACAATGTATATATAACATAACTTTTAACAGAAAATGAAATGCAAGAAAATACAATTTATAACAAAACAATGCCAGGTAAAAGCATTACCTTAAATGTGTGCCAAGTTGAATATGGGAAGTCCTTTTTCATAAGCAATTTCTTTCCCTTGATAGTATCCTCAGACTCGTAAAAAAATAAATAAATAAATAAAACTGACACAAAGGCATTGTGATATTCCCTATTAGAAAATGTAGAAATCACTTGTGCATCTGTGTTCACCATTAGACCACTGCACTGAGGCACATTGAGAGGAAATAGGTACACTTTTAGGGTCAGTGGAGGCAACTCAACTCAAAACTATTTTCCCTTCACATTAATAAGGGTCTATTCTTTCGAGACTTCCTGTTCGCTTTTCTATTAACTTTCCCTCAGAAAAAGGGATCTACTCGTAAAGGAAATAATTTTAGTTGATCCCTATTGACATGGATGACAAAAATACTTTTGCAGCAGTTGCCTCCCCTGAAGGTGTATCCATTCCCCTTAAACAAAAGAATGCACAGGTGAGCATTTCTATATTTAAGAGCTGACACCTTTTAGAGGGTCTGGGTTTGCAAGAAAGCCAAAGAAACTGTGAAAATGGGCTTTAATGTAAAATAGAGGGCAGGGGCATTTTCGTTTGTATGCATGCCTCTAATTTACTTGGAGGCCAGATTCTTTTGTCTGATGAAGGGTATTACAGCAAGAACAGCCAAAGCTGGGTCTTCACTGTCTGCCTGTGCATTTCCTTCTACAGTCAAACTTCAATGGCTCAGACACCTCTGGGACCACGAAAATTTATTTGAGACGTGTAGTTAGAGCTACTGAGGGTTGCTTCTCATAGTGCCAGGCCAGGCCTAATGAGAATACTTTAATTTCGTTGTTCTGTGAAACAAAGATAGCGTAAAAATCCTTAAACTTTGGACACTTAGAGAACTTTCTTATTTCTCCTAAAATTTTAACAAATTCTGTTTCACAATCCAGCAAGGAGATCAAAAAGTGCAGACAAAATGGCAAACAGTGTAGATCCTGATCAGACTGCTCCAGAAGGAGCAGTCTGATCAGGGTCTACACAGTTTGCTTACACCTGTCTGTCCCAGTACTTTGGATCATTACAGTATTTTCTTTGTATTTTATAAGAATAGCCTCATCAAGATGGTTCTAATGAGTACACATAACATACCTTTACAACAAATAAGAACAAAATCTCCTAAATTATCCCTTTATTACTTCTTATCTGGAGCCATGGGTAGAATTCCCAGACATAAGAACAGGCCTTGGCAAATGACCCACTGGTGGGTGTGTTATGTGTGCTCATTAGAATTGCCTCAATGAGGCGATTCTAATGAGTACACACAACATACCTTCTATGTTCCAGTCACTGAAGTTTCACTGTATTTAGGCAAAAAAATTGAGGTAAGTGGAAATTTATTTTTTCTTGGCCCTTGTTGAGGCTCTTGATCCTGGTTTGGGTGATCTGGTTTTGGGAGCTGACGGAGCCTTTCCCACATTGTATCTGGGAGGGGGGCCTGAAAAAGATAAACCATAATGTAAATTGCCTGAAATAACATTAAATACTACCATTTTATCATCATAAATTTCCAACTCATTGTTGGTTTAAACTCTTTTCACAAATGTTGAATTAATGACAAACATTGCAAACTGGTAACATGTTTGAACACACACTAAAGCCCTTTTAATTTATGATATACCTAAACCTGTTTAGGAGTCTAACTGCTGGTCTTCTTTTGCTCCAGCATTTCAGTGGATTCTTGCTGTCAAGCCTTCACCATTTTTGTTTTCTTAGAGATGTTGCACTGATGAGTTAGGAGGCCTTCATTCGGACTGATCAAATTGACCTTGGGGTTATGCACATGGACGGTCCCCCCCCACCCCCCGCAGTGGAATTAATTTCGCTGACCGTTCCAAGGTGGTTCTTCTGTTGCGGTTTATTTTTGTTATGGTTTGTCTTTGAGTGTGTGTGTCGCTTATATTATTTTGTTTTGGATAGCCAGTTGGCCATTTTGTGGGACAGTAACTGTCCTTTTGGCTTTCCGTTATTGATGTTTCCATTAGGGTCTGGTTGTTTCATGTTTGTGTTTCTTACCCTTTGGTGTCTCTGATGGGAGCTGTGGGTTAATTGTATAGATTCCTGATTATTGACTTTACTTCTATTTTAGCTCGCCTGGATGAAGTCCAGGAAGAGTTATTGCTCTACCCCCAGCGTAAAGTTTATTTAAAGCTTATAATTTCCAAATCGTATGATGGATCTGGTTCATATTTGGTATGATGATAGATATAGGTCCAACGTTTTATTCAGCAGTATCCCCGCAGTCCCTGCTCATGCCTATAACCTCAAGTTAAGGTCACAACAGACTTAGAAAAATTTTAAGGGCTCATATTTTCCAAACCAAATGGTAGATTTGGTGCATATTTATTATGAGGATAGATGTAGGTTCAAAGCTTTATTCAGCAATAGCATCAATCATGCTGATGACCTCAAGATCAAGGTCACATACTAGAAAAATTTAGTTTTATTCAACAATACCCCTTCCCATACCAATAACCTCAAGGTTGTAGACTTAAGAGATTTTATCTCATACTTTCCAAACCATGATTGATTTGGTTCCTATTTAATATGATTATAGATATAGGTCCAATGTTTTATTCAGCAATTCATCCGCCCATGACCTCAAGAAGTTTTTTCAAGATCTTGTATTTTTCACACCAAACGATGGATTTGGTTCATATTTGGTATGAGGATAGATGTAGGTCCAAAGTTTTATTCAGCAATATGACCATCCATGTGCATAACCTCAAGGTCAAGGTCACAGACTAAAAAATTTTACGCTGTCATTTTTATGGGCTCATTATTGGCCAAACTGTAAAGTGGTCTAGCCAGTATGGCATCTATTGCAGGTACTTTTTGCTGAAAAAAAATGAGTAGCTTTTGCAGTGCAGGAAAAATATCTGCCGTATTAAATTTCATGTATCATGGTTTTATCAATATGTTAAATAACATCATTGCAAAAGCGAATGACTTTTTTTCTGCAAAAGTATTCAATAATATCT
Organism: Lucinisca nassula; assembly: GCA_963580285.1. NCBI lineage: Eukaryota > Metazoa > Mollusca > Bivalvia > Lucinida > Lucinidae > Lucinisca > Lucinisca nassula. The sequence goes on along the minus strand of OY757014.1, from coordinate 56,957,694 downwards.
TTGCCATATCAAATTGTCAAGGTTTTAACAATATGACTGAAGACAGCATTGCAAAACCTAATGACTATTTTTTTCAGCAAAAATATTTAATAGCATATGTGCCATATATTAAATGATGAAGGTTTTAACAGTACTGGTAAGTCACCTAACAAAATTAGTTCTGGACAACTGAGAATGTGTTTTGAAATTTTGGAACCTGGATCTGGTTGTAAAGAATTATTTGCAAAGGAACTTGTTACTGGTCAACATTTTTTAAAACTCTTCTCTCTCATACAATATCTATTAAAGTGGTATTTAAGCAGAACAAAATGTGATAACTTTTGAGGTGCATGTTATAGCAAAAAGTATCTTATTTGCTTTATCGAATGTCATCTTTGAACAACTGGGGCCAGCTGTCCAAAACTAAGGAAGCTGACTAATGTTAGCTAACATATCGTTAAAACTTTGATAATAAAATATGGCATACATAGTAATATTTTTGCTGGAAAAATGTGAGTAGCTTTTGCAATGCAAAAGCTACTCACATTTTTACAGCAAAAATACCAGAGTATTAGATATTGTACTTGCTAGAACAGTTAACAACTTGATCACTAACGAGCTTGTTATGTTCCAACGGTGCAGTCAAGACTGCCTTTGACATATAGGTAGGTGGAAAGCGGGGCCTGGGAAGCCCAAGATGACCTGGAAGCAGCTGACAGAAATGGAAGCTCTCTGCTATCTATCCTCGTGATAGACAAGCCCGGAGATCTGGTGTAAGATTTGCCATGCGTGCAGCAAACCAGCTACCTCGAAGGGGGCCCACTTATGTGGACATTGCCCCTGTTCCTGCACGTTAATCAAAAATCCATTGATGATGATGATTAAGCTAACGCCCGAGCTAACCATGCTTTGACCAAATGGTCCCTGGGCCCTGCCTGGCTTTCGAGTGTGTCTTATCAGCACAACACCCAAAATGAAGCTGTGATTGCAAAAACTTAGCTACACACAGCATGAACAATAATTCAATTGAACAATAAAAGTTGGTATTGGTAAAGTACTTTTCAGCATTTCATATCAATTCAGGTCTTCTCAAGTTTTAAAGTCAAAATTCAATATGCTAGCCTGATGTCTTGTAATGCTGGTCTCTTTGAGGTTAGCCGGCCTCGGTAGCTCAGTCGGATGCGCATCTGACTGGTGATCAGGAGGGCCCATTCTTTCGTAAAGACTGATCATGAAATCTTTTCTATGGTCATTCTCTCCCTTCCGCTGATTCAAGAAGGGCAGTTGTCAGTTTCTGGCGAAAGAATGTGCACTGTACTGGTTAACCGCTTACATATAGGCCTGCCCAGGAAAGTGTGGATAGGTAAACTGACTGGCTCTAAAATGACCTAAAATAGTGATGACAGGGCCGTTAAACCCCAATACAAACAAACAAAACTCTTTGAGGTTAACTAAGTTGGCTGTTTCTAAACTCCCAATCTTACCTAATGCCTGAGGTCTTGGTAGACTGGTTTTCTCTAATTTGAACTCTAAATCTTCTTGTAATTGCTTGATGTTATCTTTTATATTCTCGGTGGCAGCAAGTGAGTATGTCTTTATTACATCTTCAATAATTTTCTTTACACTCTGAAATACAGCAGAACTTTTAACCCATTCAGCACCGGAAACCCCAAAAGGGGTACTTGGAAAACAGTGCAGGCCCAGATCAGGGCCTACACTGTTTGCAAAACGTTCAGCCAGTTTCCAAATGAATTTTGAAGACAAGAGGCTCAATGAGCCTAAACCGCTCACCTGAGGAACTTAAGTTTTAACAATTCACAGACTTGACTACTAAATCTGCTAATAGAATCCAGCCCATTGACCCTTACAGGATATAAGTCATGATTATTGCATTGCATTCCAAGTTTGAGACTTCTAGCTTCTATAGTTCCTGAGAAATCTTTGACGAAAATTTAACATTGGTCAAAATGGAGAGAAAGAAGAATGAAAGAACAGATGAACAAATAAGCTGAGAAAGCCCAATGTCTCTTACACAAAATAAGTCATCATTATTCTATTGAATACCAAATTTGATGCTTCTAGCTTTTATAGTTCCTGAGAAATCTTTGATTAAAAATTTAACATTGGTCTATTATCTCTATATGGAGAGAAAGAAGAACGAAGGAACAAATGAACCAGACTATCTCCAAAACCTAATGCAGCCTTTCCCCTTGCCCAATGGTGCTACACATAAAATTTAAACAAGATTGATCGACTGCCTTCTGAGATATGCTTCATTGAAAGTGTGGACGACGGATGGACGGACGACAGACAACGGACTCCGGAGCCTTGGTATACTATCGGCTCACTGGAGCCTTTGGCTCAGGTGAGCTAAAAATTCAAGTCGCTATTTCTGTCACAACATTTTCCCTACGTTAAGTCTATGGGCAAATTTTTTTGTCTCTCAAGGTCACGTAACTCCGAGGTCAATATTCCGATTCGGCCCAAAATCGAACTTAACCGAGATTTTATGCCTGTCCTCGTTACCTGCAAGTTTGAAGCTGATATGAATAAAAATAAAGTTGCTATCGTGGTCACAACGTATTTTTTTATGCTCAAGGGCAGGTAACAAGGCAAATATTCCGATTCGGCCCAAAATCGAACTTAACTGAGATTTTATGTCTGTCCTCGTTACCTGCAAGTTTGAAGCTGATCTGAAAAAAATTCAAGTCGCTATCGTAGTCGCAACATTTTCCCTTATTAAGTCTATGGGCAAATTTTTTGTCGCTCAAGGTCACGTAACTCCGAGGTCAATATTCCGATTCGGCCCAAAATTGAACTTAACCGAGATTTTATGCCTGTCCTCGTTACCTGCAAGTTTGAAGCTGATATGAATAAAAATAAAGTTGCTATCGTGGTCACAACGTATTTTTTTATGCTCAAGGACAGGTAACTCCAAGGCAAATAATCCGATTCGGCCCAAAATCGAACTTTACCGAGATTTTATGTCTGTCCTCGTTACCTGCAAGTTTGAAGCTGATCTGAAAAAAATTCAAGTCGCTATCGTAGTCACAACATTTTCCCTATGTAAAGTCTATGGGCAAATTTTTTGTTGCTCAAGGTCATGTAACTCCGAGGTCAATATTCTGATTCGAACTTAACTGAGATTTTATGCCTGTCCACGTTACCTCCAAGTTTGAAGCTGATCTGAATAAAAATAAAGTTGCTATCGTGGTCACAACGTATTTTTTTATGCTCAAGGGCAGGTAACTCCAAGGCAAATAATCTGATTCGGCCCAAAATCTAACTTAACCGAGATTTTATGTCTGTCCTCGTTACCTGCAAGTTTGAAGCTGATCTGAAAAAAATTCAAGTCGCTATCGTAGTCACAACATTTTCCCTATGTTAAGTCTATGGGCAAATTTTTTGTCGCTCAAGGTCACGTAACTCCGAGGTCAATATTCTGATTCGGCCCAAAATCGAACTTAACCGAGATTTTATGCCTGTCCTCGTTACTAGCTACAGTGATGACAACATTTTCCCCATGTTAAGTCGATAGGCAATTTTTCGGGCGCTCAAGGGGACGTAACTCTTGAGTGAATTATCTGATTCGGCCCAAAATCGAACTTGACCGAGATTTTATGCCTGTACTGGTTATCTGCAAGAATGAAGTCGATCAGAAAAAAATTGACGGCGCTAGAGTGATGACAAGCTTTTTGCTATGTGAAGTCTATGGGAGCTAGATGTTGCCATGGCAACCAGAGTTCCACTCAGATCTGCCTGAAAACCTAATGAAGCCTTTCCACTTGCCCAATAATGCGACACATGAAATTTGATCAAAGTTGGCCAAGTAGTCTTTAAGATATACATTTTTGAAATTCCCATTAACCCTAATGCAAAAACACACAAGGGCAGGTAACTCCTAAGTGAATGATCCGATTCTGCCAGTTATCGAACTTGACCGAGATTTCATGGCTGTGCTGGTTATCTGCAAGAATAAAGCCAATCCGAAAATAATTGAAGCAGCTACGGTGATGACAACATTCTTCCCATGTTAAGTCAATAGGCAATTTTTTCAACGCTCAAGGGCACGTAACTCCTGAGTGAATAATCCGATTCAGCCCAAAATCGAACTTGATCGAGATTTCATGCCTGTCCTTGTTATCTGCAAGAATGAAGTCGATCAGAAAAAAATTGACGGAGCTAGAGTGATGACAAGCTTTTTCCTAAAGCTCAAGGGCATGTAACTCCTGAGTGAATAATCCGATTCAGCCCAAAATCGAACTTGATCGAGATTTCATGCCTGTCCTCGTTATCTGCAAGAATGAAGACAATCAGAAAAAAATTGACGGAGCTAGAGTGATGACAAACTTTTTCCTATGTTAAGTCTATGGGAGCTATTTGTTGCCATGGCAACCAGAGTTCCAATCCGATCTGCCCGAAAACACTATGCAGCCTTTCCCCCTACCTGATAATGCTTCACATGAAATTTGATCAAGATTGGCCCACTGGTTCCGGAGATATACTTCTTTGAAAGTGTGGACGACGACGGACACCGGCTCGTGGTACCGGTATACTAATACCTCACATGAGCCTTCGGCTCAGGTGAGCTAAAAAACGAAACCTGTCACCCCAAAATTTTGAAATGGACTCCTGCTATATATAGGGAGGAAGATTCCATTTGGTACAAAAAAGGGTTCAAAGGACAGTAACAGATACATGTACAGGCACAGCTGATTTCAAGGGCTCACACTTTTAGGAGAGCGAAAATCTGTTCCAGACACTGAGGGTCACTGCCAGGAGGCATAACAGGGTTAATTTTGGGACATCTTTTCGGTGTCCTATAATAAAAATGTATGCGGTGTGTACATTTTAGTCCCTTTGGTACTCTACTCATTATAACACAGTTTTGGTTATAACAGCCAGGTCTTGCCTCCCAAACTGTCATTTTACTATAATTTCTACATAAAATATCCCTTTATAACATAGTTCACTTATAGCACAGTCCTGTTCTATGCATCCCAAACATAGCATTATAAAAGGACTGCCTTGTACTCAATTGAATCACCTCATCAAGGCAATTCTAAAGAGTACACACAGGATACACTTAAAAGATAAAAGTCAAAAATCTCCTTCATTATTCCAAACTTCTTTTGTAAAGAAATTCCCTAGAGACAAAAAAATGGGTTTGACTCAGCCATGGCCATCAGTGTTCGAGCCATCGAAGTTCTACTGTATGTAATTGTGCCCTAAGTTTTATAATAAACAATCTCACAATATGACTTTCAGGTCATCGGTAAGTTTCAACTCCTGCTGTTCAGGACAACTCCTACCTTTGCAAACAATGTAGATCCAGATCTACACTGTCATGTAGTTTGTGAATTGAACGAATAAATAGAGGATCTTACATGAGTGCTCATGTATTATTGAATTTATCAAACGAGTTGAGGAAAAGGGATAAAATGCGAGGCTTTGCCGAGCATTTTATCCCTTTTCCTCAACGAGTTTAATAAATTCAATAATACATGAGCACGAATGCAAGATTCTATTTATCATATGACATTAAAACGCATTTATTCACAATTGTTTACGAAAATATCAATATTCCGCCATTAGTAAACGCGACGTCGTTAAGGACGTGGTACATGTAACGTTATGGGACGTATCTAGCTAATTTGCATATTTAATCCACTAGTGGATTATCGAAAATAATACATGGCGTTATTACACTCTCAGACGCGACGTCATATGATAAATAATATTAATTAATTTGATTTTGATAGTCATTAATGGGTGTGGCTAAATAGATTTATTCTGCAGGATAAGTGTTAACCCATTTTAGTTGTGAAACTGCCAAAAGGGACACTGGCAAACAGAAAAGGCTCAGATCAGATGCAGACTTATCAGGGTTTTCTCTGTTTGCAAAATTTCAGCCATTTTCTGATTAGAATTTCCGTAAATCAATCAATCTGACAGCCATAAAGTTGAAAGCTGACTGTAATACATATCTAACTGAGATGAATTTTAATGAGATGCTAGTTCCAGGAAGGTGGAAACCAATGGATTCATGAAATATCATAATGATCTGAAGTATTGGGACAGACAGGCCTTTGCAAACAGTGCAGACCCAGATCAGACTGCTCCTGAAGGAGCAGTGCCTGATCAGGGTCTTCACTGTTTGCCATTCCATCGGCACCTTCTGGACTCCTTGCTCGATCTTGAAACAAATTTGTTAATAGTTTAAGAGAATTACAGCAAGTCCTCAAGGTGTCCAAACTTTTAGGATTTTTATGGAACTTCATACAGTTATATCCGTACGCATATTGTGACTGCACTTACATCTCTGTCTAGAGACTGGTCTGTGGTGACAGCTGAGGTTAATGTCTCTTTAGTTTTCTCTTCCATCTCTGTCATTTTCTTTCCTTTCTCTAGCAGTCTCTCATTGTTTCTCTCTTCTTCCTTTTTCTCCAGCTCACCAATCATCTGTTCATACTCCCAGATATTTATTCCTTTTGACTGTTTCAACACACCGGGATCAATTGGAGGAGAAACGCTAACAGAAACATGGGGACTTTGTTCTTTCCTAGCATTCGTGAAAACATATTTGATAAGTTTGAAATGAGCTAGCACTGTATTAAATATGTAGTCAGTGAATATTTTATAGTCCCTCTCACCCAAAGTTTCGCATAAATCTAGTGATTTAGATCTGTAGAAGCCTAGAATTTCTGTTATATTGTTACAAGCTGAAAGAAACAAGACAGAAATTCAGAAAACATAGGGTAGATTCAGCAATAACTACCTGGGCCCAGTTGTCTAAGACTAATAATGTTAGTTAACATATTGTTAAACATTTATTTCTCATGGCCAATATGTTAATATTTTCCATTACGAAAACTAACCCGTGGGACATAGTGCAATTTTTCACATCTCCAAAATGGCTACTTTTCTGATGAAAATCTGTGATATTTTTCTTATTTATACTGCAAACATAGGTCATGGATGCTCGTAAGAACCACCTAAATGAGGCGGTTTGAACAAGTACCCACAACCTATGTCGTGGAGCAGAAATATGAAAAATAAAGTATACCTCTGTAAACCCCTGCTCTATGTAAAGTTGGGTTTAGGAGGTGTTCACTTCATGATGTGCTGATGAAAATAAAGCTTTTAAAAGCTACTTAATTTTTTTCCAGTAAAAATACACTAGATATTTACTATTAGATTGGCTAACAATTTGGCCTCTAACAAGCTCATCAACCCATTTTGTATCAGTAACCCCAAAACGGGTACCCTGGCAAACAGTATAGGCCCAGATCAGACACCACAGAATGTGGCATCTGATCAGGGCCTCCACTGTTTACTAAAAGTTCAGCCATTTTTCAAATAAATTTTGAAGAAAAAACAGCCTGACACCGCTAAATTTTGAAGTGGACTGCTGCTATAATATGTAAGGAGGAAGATTCCATTTGGTACAAAAAGGGTTAATCTAGAGGGGCTTTGAACAACTTTCCCCTAAGTAATAACTAAATGTGATCATCCCATTTAAAGAAGATATATAGTGGCCTTTTTAAATGGTGTAGACACATTTCAGATCTTAGAAAATGTAAATATCCAAAGATTTGAACAAGATGATCTTGCTGTCTGGTGATGTGTTAAAAGTTTGCAGATCATATTCAGTATTTTTCATAATCTACACTGTTTAGAAACTATTATCCCAATGATTTTTACTTTCTCCACATTGTGACCTCGGTTAATATACAGACAGTTGGTACCTCATGAGCACAACTCCTTATCAATTAATTCTTTTTGAACCCGTTACTTTCTGGAGATCTGCTTTATATAATCTTCTCGGTCTTTGACATGTACTATGACAATGAAAATAAAGTGAACTAGATCTGCAGTCGATGGTATACCATCGCAAATAACCGCTTTTTCTATTAATAACACTAATGACTATGTATTAGCTAGCCAAAACTACATGTAAGTTAAAAAAAGTTGCTAAGAACATTCTAACTGATAAGCAAAGTTTCAGAAGTGTAACTCGTACAGTTTAAAAGTTATGGCAAAGTCATACTTTTTGACCTTGGGGTTATGTTGAGGTCCCCCTAAAGTATCCCAATTTATTCTATATTCCAAAAGCCATCCAATAACCAAGTTTCAGAAGTGTAACTCCAATAGTTTAGAAGATATGGCAAAGTCATACTTTTTGACCTTTGACCTTCGGGTTGAGGTCACACCAAAAGTAGCCCAACATATTCTATATTCCAAGGACCATCCAATAAGCAAAGTTTCAGAAGTGTAACTCCAATAGTTTAGGAGATATGGCAAATCATAATTTTTGACCTTTGACCTTGGGGTCATGTTGAGGTCAAGGTCACACCAAAAGTATCTAAATTTATTCTATATTCCAAGGGCCAGCCAATAACCAAAGTTTCAGAAGTGTAACTCTAATAGTTTAGAAGATATGGCAAAATCATACTTTTTGACCTTTGACCTTGGGTTCAAGGTCACACCAAAAGTAACCTGACATATTCTATATTCCAAGGACCATCCAATAAGCAAAGTTTCAGAAGTGTAACTCCAATAGTTTAGGAGATATGGCAAATCATAATTTTTGACCTTTGACCTTGGGGTCATGTTGAGGTCAAGGTCACAAAAAAGTTGCCCACTGCCATCTACATTCCATGTCCTATCCACATGCAAAGTTTCAAAAGTGTAACTTTAGTGGTTGCAGAGGAGATCCATTTACAAGAAACGTGACAGATGGACGGACAGATGGACTGACACCGGAGTGAACTGTGGTACGAAAACAATATACCTGATTTTTCTTCGAAAAAGCGGGTATAATAATCCATAATATTTTTCCAGGTATGAAAGTTTGCAGAAGTTTAACGCAACATTTGATAATATACTTGTTCTTTTGATGAATTCCTGTGTTTATTTCTTCTATCTGAAATTAACACTACTTTTTGGGGGAAGAGCTAGGGGGAGTGAGTGTTTCAGTTTTACGTCCCACCAACAGCTAAGGTCATACGGAGACGGGACCTCGGTTTTAAAGACTCATCCGAAAGTCTGGAGAAGCCCGGGATCGAACCTGCGACCCCTGGTTTACTAGGCGAGTAGCGTAACCACTCGACCACGGGGGCTTCTGCTAGGGGGATAGAGGTTGGATCTATTTTTTTGGTATTTTTAATGACCATTACCAATTTCTTCCTCACTTGAACAGGGATCGATTTTCTGGCAGGTCTGAGCTATTTATAGCTGTGCTATGGCATCATTAATTTCCGACAAACAATCTTGTGCCAGTCTAGTGTGTATTCACCTTTTTTGCATTATCTGCTGGTTCCTAGTCTGATGGTTATCAGAGTTTGGAAAAACAGGTAACCAGACCCCCCTGACCTTAAAAGGTCAGGGGGGTCTGGTTACCTGTTTTTCCAATATTGACAATGTGCAAGCTGGGAGCCAGCAACTAATGCAAATATGGTGAATAGTACGTTTTCTTAATAAAACATGTTTATTATCACAATAGTTGTGCCCTGTGGCATCTGATCTGGGCCTGTAGTGTATGATTTGCAGATTATCATGGGGTGGCACATAATACTATAATGGTTTTCTAGTTTTATGACGTAGAGGTGATCAATTGCTACTGAGCATGAAAATGTTTACCTAAAGACATAGATGTGCAGACTTATCTGACTAATTTGAGCCTTAACTGGAAGCCGATGTCAGAGATGTGTCTCTAACAGTATCATTCGTTCACTAACTCTTAACACCCACCTGCTATTACTTGTAGTAACAGTCCAGCAAACTCAAAAACAATGACAACTTTGTCCCAGGAGAACCCCTTGTTGACAGCAAACATCATGTTATCATAGAGAAAGTCTAGATGTATAGAACTCTGCATATCTTTCTCCTCATCAAACGTCTCCCATTGCAGACAAGCTGCAAGAGCCAGACGACCCTCTGCTTTCTGGAAAAATACGGAAACATCCATTGACATACACAACTCAAACAGTTCTTAGCTTGTGGCCTATTGCTTAATGAGGTTTAACCCTTAAGACACCGAGAAAACTACATCTGAAAATGTCATCTGCTGAAACTTCTTGCAAACCTTTTAAAAAATATTATTTTTGTATGCAGGCAAACAGTGTGGACCCAGTTCAGATTGCTCCTGGATGACAAAGCAGTGTGTGTGTGTGTGTGTGTGAGAGAGAATTCGGGTTTAACGTCGCTTTCAACAATTTTTCAGTCATATCACGACGGTGTCTGGTTGCGACAGGGAGCTCAATGCTCACTTTTATAGTGCTGCCTCACTGAAGTATCATGTCCCAGACACATTACATGATACCACACCCAGTCACATTATCCTGACACTGGGTCGACCAGTCCTAGCTCTACCCCGTAAATCTGAGTGTCAAGCGAGGAGCAGCTAGTACCATTTTTTAACGACTTTGGTATGTCGCGGCCCGGGATCGAACCCGTGACCTCCCGTTCCCCGGAGCGGACACTCTACCAACTGAGCTATCGGGGTCGGTAGATGACAAAGCAGACGACAATTGTCATGATTGGCATTTTATGGGTTAACTGCTTTGTTGTCTGGTGTTTACTTTTAAAGTTATTGTTACTTTAAAAGTCATAGTTGCAAACAACGTGGACCAAGATCAGACTTATCAAGGTCCACATTGTTTGCCTGTAAACAAAAATATTTAAAAAGAAAATGCAAGAAGATGCAGCAGACAATGTAAACAGACAACATTTTCAGATACACCCCTGAGTTTCTGAATTGGTCTGTTCCATCTTTGTGGATGCATCCAATCTTAAAATAAGGGATTTAATCAAAATCTTAACAATTAAGATGGTATGACTAACAAATTCAAACTTCAAGTGTGTTGAATCTTTGACATGCAGTGCTTGCATTATAAATCAACAATGCTGAATGGAATCTCTTTCCTCTTCTGTACAACAGAAGTCCATTTCAAAATTTAGGGATGTCAGGTTCAGTTATTTTAACCCATTGTACATGTATACTAGTGTACTCTTCCATTTCTATATGTTGGCCAAAGTCCATTTGTCATATAAGGGGTGTCAGGCCTATTTTTCAATTTTATTATATTTTTGATGGAAAATTCTGTTAGCTAATAGTGCAGGCCCTAATCAGACGTCTGATCTGGGCCTGCACTGTTTGCCAAGGTACCCCTTTAGGTGTTTCCCGCATGCAATGGGTTAAGAAATTTATTTAGAAAATGGTTTAACTTTTATGCAAACAGGGAATGCCTTGATCAGACAGACACCATGTTATGTAGCATCTGATCTGTGCCTGCACTGTTTGCGAGTGACCTGATTTGAGCTTTCTTTGCAGTCTTAATGTTGATTGACAGCCTTTGCCTCTCTACCAGCAGAAATTGCAAATACATGTAGTGAGCTGTAGGATTGGATAACACTCCGCTAACAAGTCTGTGAAATGAACACCACCACCCCCATCCCCAAACCCCACTTTATGTAGAGACAAGAAAAACGCCAAATGGCATTATAGACACTTTTTTAGGGTTAACCAAAGGGTAAACTGGCCGCCCGCCTGCACGGACATCGCTATTCTAAAGGACGGAATTTTTCCTTGAAATACCCGTCCAAAAACTGGGGTTTACAGGGGTATATATAATTTTATTTATTTCTGCTCCAAGACATAGGTTGTGGGTGCTTGTTAGAACTGCAACGATGAGGCTGTTCTAACGAGTACCCTCATCTCCCTCTTAGGAGTAAAAATAAGAAAAATATCACAAATTTTCATATGAAAAGTAACCAGTTTGGAGAAATGAAAGAATACACTATGTCACACGGGTGTGTTATCGTAATGGGAGGGTATAACAAGAGTGAGATTATTTCAATCCAGTGTACAAATGGCAGATATTCATATCTGGTACTGCATGTGAGAATATGGCATTTGCAACCCAGTATAAGGATGCATGTGGGCCAACCCGAGCCGAAACTAAATTGAGGCACCAATTGAACTGAGCAACTGGAGGGATGGAAACACCTCTATTGATTCTTTTTCTTCCATATCACAAGTCTTACCATAAATATGGTGTTTTAACATGCAGTCAGCTTGATCGCTGATGAGCTACAGCTATCACTGCATTCTGTGTTCAAAATGAGAAACCGTGTGAACGCAAGATAATCGGCAAGGAAAATTTTGAACACCTGCTGACTGCACTGGATATTTTCATATATATAAATATATATATATATATAGAAAATTTCAAACATCCTTTGAATTCCTCTATATATTACAACAGCCTGGCTGACATTATTATGCCGGCGGACTCACTGAAACTTCAGAATGATGTACTGATAGATTCGGATGTTAGGCACGAAAATGGGGCATGAGATTTCAGCCCTTTAAATGTAATACACGTACATGTATTATGCAGATAACCAGGAAGAGAACCAATAAAATTGAGGCTTCTTACACTTTAGAGAGAACGGTCCTCGAGAATGTAGATGCAATTTAAATAAATACCTTGGTGTGAGTACAATCACACACATTTTGAGATGGAATACACACATTAGCAACATGTGTACTATGGCAAATAGAATGCTTGGTTTCCTGAGGTGAAATCTTCATCGTTATATCCTCAGGATGTAAAAGAGGCAGCATATAAAGGACTTGTTCGCCCAATCTTGGAATATGGTAGTTGTATCTGGGACCCCAGTGAGTGGTCCTTAATGAAGAAATTGAAAAACTTAAGGATTTTATAGAGCTGCTAGATTTGTAACAAGCAATTACTGCTTTGGCACTGGGAGCATGACTGGAATTTTTAGGAAAATTAAGATGAGAGTCTCTCAAGAAAAGGAGAAGAGACAGTAATTAGGCTCATACTTTTATACAGGGGTCTAAAGGGTACTGCCAGCATTCCAACATGACCTTGTTTCCCCAGCTAGGCACTGTAGAAATCATCATTTGTTTGGGTTTCAGACCCTTACTTCAAGAACTGACATTTATAAAGATAGAGAAAATCAATGGACACAAATATCCCAATAAGCTGGCGTATGCATGCACCAATTTATAGACTTGGTTTTTACAGTTGTGCTTGCAGGTTCCGAAGATGAAAAACATAAATTACAGCATATGATTGTAAAATATGATTATGAACAGCTGGAACGCAGAACTCTCTTGCTGACTGTCAACACGGTTTCTGAAGCCGAAGGTCTTGTGAAACTCAACTTGTTCAATTCTACCATGACAAAGTGAGCAATCTGGATAGGGCCATTAATCGTAGCCACAAACAGACTGACCTAATTATTATGGATTTTGCCAAGGCCTTCGACAAGGTCCCTCACAGGAGGCTATTGTATAAACTGGATTATTATGGGATAAGAGAATCCACGCTGAAGTGGATTAGGCTTCAGCTCTCTGGGTGCTCACAACAAGCTGTACTTGATGGCCAAGCGTCTGTCATCCAGTCTCTGTTTGGTCTGGTGTCCCTCAAGGTTTGGTACTTGGATCAGTCCTTTTCTGGGTATTTATCAAAGATCTTTTGGATAACATCAGATCATCTGTTGGTTTGTTTGTTGATGATTGTGTTTTGTATAGGAATATACATACTCCTGGCTGCCTTATCTTAAAGATGACCTGGATAGCCTAGAACTTTGGGAGGCTGACTGGCAAATGAAGTTCAATGTGGCTAAATGTCATTCAATGAGGTGTCATTATCACCCTGTGTCTCTGACTTGTTTTCTGTGTAAATTGCTTGAACATATAGTCTGCTCAAACATCATGACCCACTTGGATGAACATAAACTTTTGTCAGACAGACAACATAATATGCATTTAGGAAAAGGCATAGTTGTGAAACTCAGCTGAGCACAGTTATTATGACTGGGCAAAAATCTTGGACAAAGGGGGACAGGTGAACACATTTATTCTGGATTTCCAGAAGGCTTTTGACACCCCTCCTCATGAACTACTTAAATCTAAGTTATTTGATTACGGAATTGGTGGGAAGACCCTCAAATGGATAGATTCCTTTCTTTGCTTCAGAAAACAGCGTGTTGTTGTTAATGGTGAATCTTCGGAGTGGGCTCCAGTTTTGTCTGGAGTCCCGCAAGGGACTGTTCTTGGTCCACTATTGTTCTCCCTGTACATCGATGATATTTCCACTGGCATTGACTCAGAAATAAGCCTTTTCGCAGACGACTGTGTTTGTTACCGGGAAATTAGAGATACAGATGACTCACTGAAACTTCAGACTGACATAGATAGCTTAGGATGTTGGGCCTGAAAATGGGGCATGAGATTTCAGGCAGTTAAATGCAATATTATGCAGATAACTAGGAAGAGATTTAATAAAGTTGAGGCTTCTTACACCTTAGAGGGAACGGCCCTCAAGAATGTGGACCACTAAATACCTTGGAATTACAATTCCACACAGCTTGAGATGGTCGCCCCCGCCCATCGGGGCTTGGAGAAATAGATTCGGCTGCAAGATGCTTCCACGCAGAGCTGATACCGACCTCACATGAGTACTGGTAATCCGCTTAGAACGTCTAAGCCTGCCCAGGAAAATTGCTGCGAGTCGGCCCGTCCATGCTTATAAACCCTATTGGTTTCATTGGGCGGCAGGTATTGAGATGTCATTTCATCTCAATGTCGGGTAAAAGTCACACAAAATTGGAAGCAATGTCTCCAAAATGACCTAAATAGTGTTGACAGGGACGTTAAACCTCAAATCAAACAAAAACAAACAACTTGAGATGGAATACTCATATTAGCAACATGTGGACTAAGTCAAATAGAATGCTTGGTTTCCTGAGGCGAAATCTTCATCAGTGCCCTCAGAATGTAAAAGAGGCAGCATTTAAAGGTCTTGTTCACCCAATCTTGGAATATGGTAGTTGTATCTGGGACCCCAGTGGAGTGGTCCTTGACGAAGAAATTGAGGAAGATCAGAATAGAGCTGCTAGATTTGTAACAGGCAATTACTGCTTTGAAACTGGGAGCATGACTGAAATACTTGGAAAATTAAAATGGGAATCGCTCATCCTTTTATACAAAGGTCTAAACACATGCTAAAGGGTGCTGCCAGCATTCCAACAGAATGATGACCTTTTTTCCCCAGCTAGACACTGTAGAAATCACCATTCATTGGCTTTTCAGACCGTTTCTGCAAGAACTGACATTTATAACGAGTCGTTCTTCCCAAGGAATCCGGGATGTTGCCGTACCGAGTCATTCTGCCGGGTCAATTCAGCCTGGGTCGTTTCTGCCTTTTTCGGTGGGTCGTTTCGGTCCTGGGTCATTTCGGCCAGATTTTATTAGATAGATTTTTTTTTCAGCAGATTACTTGTTGAATATTAATTATACCCACTTTTCCGAAGAAAAATCGGGTATATTGTTTTCATGTCAGAGTTGAGTGTCTGTCAGTCTGTGTGTGTGTGTGTGTGAAACTGTATGTATGTATGTATGTATGTATGTATGTATGTATGTATGTATGTATGTATGTATGTATGTATGTATGTATGTATGTATGTATGTATGTATGTATGTATGTGTGTATGTCACATTTCTTTGGAATGGATCTCCTCTGAAACCAGTTAAGGTATACTTTTCAAACTTTGCCTGTGGATAGTACATGAGATGTAGATGGCACTGGGCTACTTTTGGTGTGACCTTGACCTCAATATGACCCCAATGTCAAAGGTCAAAAAGTATGACTTTGCCAATACATCTAAACTATTGGAGTTACACTTCTGAAACTTGGTTATTGGATGGCCGTTGGAATATAGAATAAATGGTGATACATTTGGTGGATCCTCAACATAACCCCAAGGTCAAAGGTCAAAAAGTATGACTTTGTCATATCTTCTAAACTATAGGAGTTACACTTCTGAAACTTTGCTTATCAGTTAGAATATTCCTTGCAACTTTTTTTAACTTAAATGTAGCTTTGGCTAGCTAATACATAGTCATTAATGTTATTCATAGAAAAAGCAGGTATTTGCGATGGTATACCATCAACGGGGCGATCTAGTTATTTTATATATTTGTAATATTTTTACATGGCCTTTCATGTTTGCCATGTTTATGGATAGCCCAATTTTAAGAATTTTAAAAGTTCTTTTCAAAGCCATGTTTTCAGTTACCACCAACAAGGATTTGATATATACCGGTAATTGTCTGAAAACATCTTTACTACAATTATATAAATTTTTGCCTGGGCGCCTAAGTTTTGAATAAAAATGCCTATTAACTTAATGAAAATTTGGATTTATGGCTGTCTAGGCGCCTAAAGCAAAATGCTTAGTCTGTATCCCTGTACATGTGCGCCCAGCGAAGAATCAGATCAGCCTGCGCATCCATATAGTCTTACCAGAGACTTTTTTGCTGCATGAAGGAGCACTGGGCCCTTTAATAGCTATTCATACAGCGCACAACGAAGACTCTGATCAGACTGCGCAGATGCACAGGCTGATCTGAGTTTTGTTGGGCGCACATGTCTTATTGTAGGTTTTGTCGTGCGCTGGCTCATATATAAAATTGTATATCGGATAACAATCACACAGCAGTCACATGGCGCTAGGGCAACGCCAAATCAATGTTGGAACAACATCATGACATTGCATCAACGTAAATGTGACGTTGCATAAACCTCATGACATTGCACTGACGCTAATGTGACTTCTTTGTCACATGCAGTGCACAATAAAACAAGAGGCTCAATGAGCCTAAACCGCTCACCTGAGGAACTTAAGTTTTAACAATTCACAGACTTGACTAATAGAATCCAGCCCATTGACCCTTACAGGATATAAGTCATCATTATTGCATTGCATTCCAAGTTTGAGACTTCTAGCTTCTATAGTTCCTGAGAAATCTTTTGACGAAAATTTAACATTGGTCAAAATGGAGAGAAAGAAGAATGAAAGAACAGATGAACAAATAAGCTGAGAAAGCCCAATGTCTCTTACACAAAAAATTTAACATTGGTCTATTATCTCTATATGGAGAGAAAGAAGAATGAAGGAACAAATGAACCAGACTAGCTCCAAAACCTAATGCAGCCTTTCCCCTTGCCCAATGGTGCTACACATAAAATTTAAAAAAGATTGGTCGACTGCCTTCTGAGATATGCTTCATTGAAAGTGTGGACGACGGATGGACGGACGACAGACAACGGACTCCGGAGCCTTGGTATACTATCAGCTCACTGGAGCCTTTTGCTCAGGTGAGCTAAAAATTCAAGTCGCTATTTCTGTCACAACATTTTCCATACGTTAAGTCTATGGGCAAATTTTTTTGTCTCTCAAGGTCACGTAACTCCGAGGTCAATATTCCGATTCGGCCCAAAATTGAACTTAACCGAGATTTTATGCCTGTCCTCGTTACCTGCAAGTTTGAAGCTGATATGAATAAAAATAAAGTTGCTATCGTGGTCACAACGTATTTTTTTATGCTCAAGGGCAGGTAACTCCAAGGCAAATATTCCGATTCGGCCCAAAATCGAACTTAACCAAGATTTTATGTCTGTCCTCGCTACCTGCAAGTTTGAAGCTGATCTGAAAAAAATTCAAGTCGCTATCGTAGTCGCAACATTTTCCCCAATTAAGTCTATGGGCAAATTTTTTGTCGCTCAAGGTCACGTAACTCCGAGGTCAATATTCCGATTCGGCCCAAAATTGAACTTAACCGAGATTTTATGCCTGTCCTCGTTACCTGCAAGTTTGAAGCTGATCTGAATAAAAATAAAGTTGCTATCGTGGTCACAACGTATTTTTTTATGCTCAAGGGCAGGTAACTCCAAGGCAAATAATCCGATTCGGCCCAAAATCGAACTTAACCGAGATTTTATGTCTGTCCTCGTTACCTGCAAGTTTGAAGCTGATCTGAAAAAAATTCAAGTCGCTATCGTAGTCACAACATTTTCCCTATGTTAAGTCTATGGGCAAATTTTTTGTCGCTCAAGGTCATGTAACTCCGAGGTCAATATTCCGATTCGAACTTAACTGAGATTTTATGCCTGTCCACGTTACCTGCAAGTTTGAAGCTGATCTGAATAAAAATAAAGTTGCTATCGTGGTCACAACGTATTTTTTTATGCTCAAGGGCAGGTAACTCCAAGGCAAATAATCCGATTCGGCCCAAAATCGAACTTGACCGAGATTTTATGCCTGTACTGGTTATCTGCAAGAATGAAGTCGATCAGAAAAAAATTGACGGAGCTAGAGTGATGACAAGCTTTTTCCTATGTGAAGTCTATGGGAGCTAGATGTTGCCATGGCAACCAGAGTTCCACTCAGATCTGCCTGAAAACCTAATGAAGCCTTTCCACTTGCCCAATAATGCGACACATGAAATTTGATCAAAGTTGGCCAAGTAGTCTTTAAGATATACATTTTTGAAATTCCCATTAACCCTAATGCAAAAACACACAAGGGCAGGTAACTCCTAAGTGAATGATCCGATTCTGCCAGTTATCGAACTTGACCGAGATTTCATGGCTGTGCTAGTTATCTGCAAGAATAAAGCCAATCTGAAAATAATTGAAGCAGCTACGGTGATGACAACATTCTCCCTCTGTTAAGTCAATAGGCAATTTTTTCAACGCTCAAGGGCATGTAACTCCTGAGTGAATAATCCGATTCAGCCCAAAATCGAACTTGATCGAGATTTCATGCCTGTCCTCGTTATCTGCAAGAATGAAGTCGATCAGAAAAAAATTGACGGAGCTAGAGTGATGACAAGCTTTTTCCTATGTTAAGAATGCTCAAGGGCACGTAACTCCTGAGTGAATAATCCGATTCAGCCCAAAATCGAACTTGATCGAGATTTCATGCCTGTCCTCGTTATCTGCAAGAATGAAGTCGATCAGAAAAAAATTGACTGAGCTAGAGTGATGACAAACTTTTTCCTATGTTAAGTCTATGGGAGCTATTTGTTGCCATGGCAACCAGAGTTCCAATCCGATCTGCCCGAAAACAGTATGCAGCCTTTCCCCCTACCTGATAATGCTTCACATGAAATTTGATCAAGATTGGCCCACTGGTTCCGGAGATATACTTCTTTGAAAGTGTGGACTACGGACGACGACGACGACGACGACGGACAACGGACGCCGGCTCGTGGTATACTAATACCTCACATGAGCCTTCGGCTCAGGTGAGCTAAAAATTGACGGAGCTAGAGTGATGACAAACTTTTTCCTATGTTAAGTCTATGGGAGCTATTTGTTGCCATGGCAACCAGAGTTCCAATCCGATCTGCCCGAAAACAGTATGCAGCCTTTCCCCCTACCTGATAATGCTTCACATGAAATTTGATCAAGATTGGCCCACTGGTTCCGGAGATATACTTCTTTGAAAGTGTGGACGACGGACGACGACGACGGACGACGACGGCTCGTGGTATACTAATACCTCACATGAGCCTTCGGCTCAGGTGAGCTAATAAATGGGGGGGGGGGGGGGGGGGAGGAGTCGGGATGGACCCAATGTCTGTATCAGTCAATGCATCTTATCATAAAGAACAATAATATATATGGTTAAGGGGTGGGGATATGGATAGTTTCTGAGATATAAAGACTTTAATGAAGCAAAGGGGGCGGGGCATGGCCCAGGGGTGACCGTAGGGATCCAAAGTCTGTGTCATGGAATGTGTCAAATCATAAGGAACAATATATATGGTTTAGGGGTTCGACGAATCCGATTAATTTAGACATTTAGACATTTTGCATACAAATTTCTATATAACAGGGGGGGGGGGGGGGGGGGGGGGGGATGGGGGGGTCAGCATGGACCCAATGTCTGTATCAGTCAATGCATCTTATCATAAGGAACAATAATATATATGGTTAAGGGGTGGGGATATGGATAGTTTCTAAGATATAAAGACTTTAATGAAGCAAAGAGGGCGGGGCATAGCCCAGGGGTGACTGTAGGGACCCAAAGTCTGTGTCATGGAATGTGTCATATCATAAGGAACAATAATATATATGGTTTAGGTGTTCGAATCTGATAAATTTTCAAGATAATTAGACATTTTGACAGTTTTGCATGCAAATTCCTATATGACAATTTTGACCTGTTACGCAATCTGACCCCTAGGCCCACCCAGGGGCACGACTTTGGGTCAACTTGAACATGAACTGATAGGTCTTGGTCTGAGTAGATGTCATACCAAATTTCAACTTTGTAGCACAACAGGTAAAAAAATTATATGCAAGTCCGAGGTTTCAGCTCGACATTTCAGCCCGAGGTCGACATTTCAGCCCGAGGTGGTTACGAACGGGACATACGCACGAATGCACGTACGCACGTAACATCACGGGGAAACGCTATATGCCCCACTCCTGCCAAGGCAGGCGGGGGCATAATAAAAATAAAGTTGCTATCGTGGTCACAACGTATTTTTTTATGCTCAAGGGCAGGTAACTCCAAGGCAAATATTCCGATTCGGCCCAAAATCGAACTTAACCGAGATTTTATGTCTGTCCTCGTTACCTGCAAGTTTGAAGCTGATCTGAAAAAAAATTCAAGTCGCTATCGTAGTCGCAACATTTTTCCCTAATTAAGTCTATGGGCAAATTTTTTGTCGCTCAAGGTCACGTAACTCCGAGGTCAATATTCCGATTCGGCCCAAAATTGAACTTAACCGAGATTTTATGCCTGTCCTCGTTACCTGCAAGTTTGAAGCTGATATGAATAAAAATTAAGTTGCTATCGTGGTCACAACGTATTTTTTTATGCTCAAGGGCAGGTAACTCCAAGGCAAATAATCCGATTCGGCCCAAAATCGAACTTAACCGAGATTTTATGTCTGTCCTCGTTACCTGCAAGTTTGAAGCTGATCTGAAAAAAATTCAAGTCGCTATCGTAGTCACAACATTTTCCCTATGTAAAGTCTATGGGCAAATTTTTTGTCGCTCAAGGTCATGTAACTCCGAGGTCAATATTCCGATTCGAACTTAACTGAGATTTTATGCCTGTCCACGTTACCTGCAAGTTTGAAGCTGATCTGAATAAAAATAAAGTTGCTATCGTGGTCACAACGTATTTTTTTTATGCTCAAGGGCAGGTAACTCTAAGGCAAATAATCCGATTCGGCCCAAAATCAAACTTGACCGAGATTTTATGCCTGTACTGGTTATCTGCAAGAATGAAGTCGATCAGAAAAAAATTGACGGAGCTAGAGTGATGACAAGCTTTTTCCTATGTGAAGTCTATGGGAGCTAGATGTTGCCATGGCAACCAGAGTTCCACTCAGATCTGCCTTAAAACCTAATGAAGCCTTTCCACTTGCCCAATAATGCGACACATGAAATTTGATCAAAGTTGGCCAAGTAGTCTTTAAGATATACATTTTTGAAATTCCCATTAACCCTAATGCAAAAACACACAAGGGCAGTTAACTCCTAAGTGAATGATCCGATTCTGCCAGTTATCGAACTTGACCGAGATTTCATGGCTGTGCTGGTTATCTGCAAGAATAAAGCCAATCTGAAAATAATTGAAGCAGCTACGGTGATGACAACATTCTCCCTCTGTTAAGTCAATAGGCAATTTTTTCAACGCTCAAGGGCACGTAACTCCTGAGTGAATGATCCGATTCAGCCCAAAATCGAACTTGATCGAGATTTCATGCCTGTCCTCGTTATCTGCAAGAATGAAGTCGATCAGAAAAAAATTGACGGAGCTAGAGTGATGACAAGCTTTTTCCTATGTTAAGAACGCTCAAGGGCACGTAACTCCTGAGTGAATAATCCGATTCAGCCCAAAATCGAACTTGATCGAGATTTCATGCCTGTCCTCGTTATCTGCAAGAATGAAGACGATCAGAAAAAAATTGACGGAGCTAGAGTGATGACAAACTTTTTCCTATGTTAAGTCTATGGGAGCTATTTGTTGCCATGGCAACCAGAGTTCCAATCCGATCTGCCCGAAAACAGTATGCAGCCTTTCCCCCTACCTGATAATGCTTCACATGGAATTTGATCAAGATTGGTCCACTGGTTCCGGAGATATACTTCTTTGAAAGTGTGGACGACGACAACGGACGACGACGACGGACGACGACGGACGCCGGCTCGTGGTATACTAATACCTCACATGAGCCTTCGGCTCAGGTGAGCTAAAAATGAAGATTTTGTTAAAGATCCTTTGACAATCGTTATGAGTGATTACAAGGATAAGTGATGGGATGGTGTCTCTGAGCACCTGATAAACATTGACTCCTGACATTTAAAATTTAAGACTTCCGTGAAATGAAAGCATATCGGTTATAACATATTTGATTGTTTTGTACGTAAACAGAATTCGCCGACAAAGTCAACAGGCTTAAAAATTATCTACCCTCGTTAATTAAAGACACTCGAATTTAATGCGTGTTTTCACACACAATTAAGGTCATGCACCCGCACTCAGTTAATCACTGGCAGACAAAAAGAAGGGGATTAGATAACTCCACAGGGGATTGATTAATGGATAATCCTCAAAGATTATGATCAGACTGCATGCAAGCTGACGATGGTTTACTTCTTCACGTGCCACATATAGATATGCATAATTTAAGATCATGATGTGCATCCATTCTATAAGATTTTTTTCTTGACAGCCATGCGGATGTGATCTGCAAATACTGCACTCATGCACTGATGTGCAGGCTGATTAGTATTCACTAGTATCACAATGGCATACAGAGTTTCAGAACAGCATGCGAAATTTTCACTGGGTAGCCCTGTGACTGCAGTCAGTTGTTGATCGATTATCAGCATCTGTTTGCTTATCAAACGATGAATCATGCAATGTGTTGAATATGTGCTGACTGATAAGACTGTTATTTGCTAAAAAAAAAGGAAAGCATGCTCCAACAATTTTATATGATCAGTCTGCACCTGTCATAGTGATCAGATTCTTCACTGTTCAAAGGAGCCCTCTACCAGGCTTCTGCGCTATTCTATCTATCTTTCTTTCTACTGATACTGCAACCGGTCACATTTGGTCATTACTTGCAGGTGTATATTACATGTATACACTCCAGTTTTGCAGGATGAAAGCCTACACAGTAATTGTGTAATTATAGTAGGGTTCTTTAACCTGCAGAGGGAACGGTTCTCCCTGCACAGGGGGCCTCCAGTTAATGTCCCGATCCGAAGGAAGGTGCATATATACTGAGGATAGATAAAAAGCAAATCTGCTCCAACAATTTTAAATGATCAGCCTGCACATGTTGTTGTGATCAGATTCTTCGCTATTCAAAGGAGCCCTCTATGGCTTCTGCGCTATTCTATCTACATATACTTAGGATGGAGAAAAGGCAAATCTGCTCCAACAATTTTATATGATCAGCCTGCACCTGTCGTTGTGACCAGATTCTTCACTGTTCAAAGGAGCCCCCTATGGCTTCTGCGCTATTCGTAACGGAACGAAAAAAAAGATAGCAATAGCACAGGTTGATCTCTGAAATGCTATATTACAATGCAATGCTTTGAAATGGTGAGAAAAAAATCGGGCCAAAACGACACACCAGTTTGACCGAAACGACCTACCCCCAAAAGTGGGCCGAAATGACTTTGACCGAAACAACCCACCCAAAACGCCTCAGGACCGAAACGACCCGGGTCCGAAACGACTCAGGACCGAAACGTCCCGAAACCTTCCCCAGAATCATAATCAGAGATTGGAATGCCCTTCCCGATTCGATTTATTTTTTTCTCCTATCACTGCTGCTCGCTCACATCTGAGACTGAGTATTACGAGCAGGATTTCCTGGGTTTATTAATTATTTCGACAGTTGAAGGTGCTTTGTTTGTTTGATTTGAGTTTAACGTCCCCTTCAACACTGTAAAGGTCATTTTGGAGACATTGCTTCTAATTTTGTTGGACTTTTACCCGACATTGAGATGAAATGACATCTCAAGCCCTGTCACCCAATGAAACCAATAGGGTTTATTAGCATGGACGGTCCTCCTCGCACCTCCGTTCCTGGACAGGCTTGGATCCTCTAAGTGGTTTACCAGTACTAGTGTGCTGGTCGGATTCAGCTCTGCGTGGAAGCATCATGCAGCCCATATATTTCTTCAAGCCCCTATGGGCGGGGGCCAATCTGAAGGTGCTGATGATTGTGTAGCTAAGTTGACCTCTTTGCTTAGAGCTAGGGACTTACTTCCCACATCACAGGTCCTGGTATATGAATGTCATTTGACGTGTCACCAGTAACAATTCTGATTCTGAGTGCAATAACCCCACCCACAGAAAGAAAGCCAGATCAAGAAAATGAAAGTGTGAATTTTCAGCCAGTGCCAGCTGACAATCATCTAGTGATTTTTTAAAATAAACAACAGTGAAATATGTACGCACAGGGTTAATGTACTGTTATCAAAAAAGCGAAAAAAGCGTACCTGTAGGCTCGATATTTTACGAGCCTCAGAAGTTGTTATTGTCGCCATTTTGTTGCTACCAAGCTTTCTGCAAGAAGTCACGAAAAATCTCGTTTGATTTTAAGGGCTCTATCCGATTTCTGAGACGAATATGTTTGTTTCTGAACTGATATACCTGATAGCGATAGTCTAATCTATTCATCTGAAGTTTAAAATTCTATGATAGACCCTCCGATAAAACAATTATCTCTACTTTCGTTTTGACAGGTTCCCGTCACGTGACTGGCAACGGGATTTCACACATGGTGAATGACAGTTCTGTGTAGATTTTGTAGCTCTGTTTCTTGCAAAGCTACAGTGGAACAGAATTCATTTTTCTGGAATTTAATTGTAGGTATGGAACACATAAATGTCCTTCTTTTAGCAATTTGAGACTGATTATTTTTTAATGTTTCTGAGTTATTTTTATTTCACTGCAGGACATCTAAAAAATGTCTCTGAATCTGAAGCTCTTGCATGAAACATGATTTTACTCTTTATCAGAATATACAGAATCAAGTCCTAAGCGTTGAGGTGCATACACTCGATTCCTTTTGAATGAACGTCATTTGACATATCCCGTATATAACAGGCAAACCCTTTTTTCCATCCGCTTATTTTCTTGTTTCCATCCACTTGCTACCGGTGTCGAGGTATACAATTACCGGGTTTATTAACCGTGTACGCTTATTTAGCCAGTTCACAAGAAAATGTTCATTAGCGCCTGCGTATACAATAATCAGGCTTTATTAACTTCAGTGAGCGCCATTTAACCCGTTTTACAGCGGCGTAGCCAGAACAAATCTACTAGGGATAAAGAGGAACATGTCATTGAAAAAATGGGGGTGCTTTTAAAGGAAAAAAAAAATGCTACCCTTGGGAGCATTTTTTTTTCCTTTAAGAGTTGCCCCCACCCTATAGATATGCAATGGGAAATGCTTTTATTTTGATGATTTCTCCTTGTTGCATGTATTTCACATTACGCACATGCGTAAAATGCGTAATGGGCGCCACGCATTTGCTTTAATAGCTTGATTGAGCACCGTTTAGCCAGCCCACAAAAAAGGTTCCTTATCGCCTGGGTACCAACTTCGGCTCAAGCTAGCCTGTGCAGAAGCACAGCCTCACCCGAGTCTCGCCTGCTTACAGAATAGGCTAAGCCTGCAGTAGAGGCCTTCATATCTATAGAGCGCCAACATGTTCTAAAGACCACCTGCGAATATGGCCAGTCTCGCCAGAGCACCAACATAGGCTAAAGACCGCCTGCGAATATGCTCAGTCTTGCCAGAGCACCAACACGGGCTAAAGACCACCTGCGCATATGCGCAGTCTCGCCAGAGCACTGATTCTAGGGTCAAGGGTCAAGGACTTTGGTATAAAGTTTGTGTCTACAGCAATATAGTATTATTATTTAAATGTTAAGTAGAATGTTGCACGACGAGAAGCTTGGGGTTTGCCCCAGTGCATTTCTTAATCATTTGAGGATGATATGCCATACTTAGATCTTTAAGTAGCTTGGGGTTGCTTCAATATAGTACTGTAATTTAAATGTTACGTAGAATGTTGCAAGAAGAGAAGTTTGGGGTTTACCCAGTGCATCTCTTTATTATTAGGGGCATACATGCCATACATTGATCTTTAAGTAGCTTGGGGTTTAGCCTCAGTGCATTTCTTTATTATAAGAGGCAGATATGCCATACATTGATCTCTAAGTAGCTTGGGGTTTGCCCCAGTGCATTTCTTTATTATTGGAGGCAGATATGCCATACACGTATCATTAAGTAGCTTGGGGTTTGCCCCAGTGCATTTCTTTATTATTAGAGGCAGATATGCCATACATGTATCATTAAGTAGCTTGGGGTTTGCCCCGGTGCATTTCTTTATTATTGCAAGCAGATTTGCCACACATGCATCAGTAAGTAGCTCTGGGTTTGCCCCAGTACATTACTTTATTATAAGAGGCAGATATGCCATACATGGATCATTACGAAGCTTGGGGTTTGCCCCAGTGCATTCCTTTATTATTGCCGGCAGATATGCCATACATGTATCATTACGTAGTTTGGGGTTTGCCCCAGTTCATTTCTTTATCATTAGAGGCAGATATTCCATACATGTATCATTAAGTAGCTTTGGGTTTGCCCCAGTGCATTTCTTTATTATAAGAGGCAGATATGCCATACATGGATCATAAAGAAGCTTGGGGTTTGCCCCAGATAGTTTCTTTATTATAAGAGGTAGATATGCCATGCATGTAACATTAAGTATCTTGGGGTTTGCCCAAGTAGATTTCTTTATTATAAGAGGCAGATAAGCCATACATGGATCATAAAATAGCTTTGGGTTTGCCCCAGTACATTTCTTTATTGTAAGAGGCTGATATGCCATACATGGATCACAAAGAAGCTTGGGATTTGCAGCAGTACATGTTTTTATTATAAGAAGCAGATATGCCATACATGCATCAGTAAGTAGCTTGGGGTTTGCCCCAGTACATTTCATTATTATTAGAGGCAGATATGCCATACATGTATCATTACGTAGCTTGGGGTTTGCCCCAGTACATTTCTTTATTATAAGAGGCAGATATGCCATACATGTATCATTAAGTAGCTTGGGGTTTGCCAAGTACATTTCTTTATTATTAGAGGCAGATATGCCAAACATGTATCATTAAGTAGCTTGGGGTTTGCCCCAGTACATTTCTTTATTATTAGAGGCAGATATGCCATACCTGTATCATTACGTAGTTTGGGGTTTGTCCCAAAACATTTCTTTATTATTGCAGGCAGATTTGCCATACATGTATCATTAAGTAGCTTGGGGTTTGCCCCAGTATATTTCTTTATTATAAGAGACAGACATGCCATACATGGATCATAAAGAAGCTTGGGGTTTGCCCGAGTTCATTTCTGTATTATAAGAGGCTGATATGACATGCATGGATCATAAAGAAGTTTGTGGTTTGCATCAGTACATGTTTTTATTATTGCAGGCAGATATGCCATAAATGTATCATTAAGTAGCTTGGGGTTTGCCCCAGTACATTTCTATATTATAAGAGGCAGATAAGCCATACATGGATCATAAAGAAGCTTGGGGTTTGCCCCAGTGCATATCTTTATTATAAGAGGCAGATATGTCATACATGGATCATAAAGAAGCTTGGGATTTGCCCTAGTGCATTTCTTTATTATAAGAGGCAGATATGCCATATACAATGTATGTATCATTAAGTAGCTTTGGGTTTGCCCGTGTACATATCTTTATTATTAGAGACAGATATGCCATACATGTATCATTACGAAGCTTGGGGTTTGCCCCAGTACATTTCTTTATTATTGCAGGCAGATTTGCCATACATGTATCATTAAGTAGCTTGGGGTTTGCCCCAGTACATTTCTTTATTATAAGAGGCAGATATGCCATACATAGATCATAAAGAAGCTTGGGGTTTGCCCCAGTGCATTTCTTTATTATAAGAGGCAGATTTGCCATACATGTATCATTAAGTAGCTTGGGGTTTGCCCCAGTACATTTCTTTATTATAAGAGGCAGATATGCCATACATAGATCATAAAGAAGCTTGGGGTTTGCCCCAGTGCATTTCTTTATTATAAGAGGCAGATATGAAATACATGGATCATAAAGAAGCTTGGGGATTGCCCCAGTACATTTCTTTACTATTAAAGGCAGATATGCCACACATGTATCATTACGTAGCTTGGGGTTTGCCCCAGTGCATTTTTTTAATGTTGCAGGCAGATTTGCCATACATGTATCATTAAGTAGCTTGGGGTTTTCCCCAGTACATTTATTTAGTACAAGAGGCAAATATGGCATACATGTATCATAAAGAAGCTTGGGGTTTGCTCTAGTGCATTTCTTTATTATAAGAGGCAGATATGCCATATATGTATCATTAAGTAGCTTGGGGTTTGCCCCAGTACATATCTTTATTATAAGAGACAGATATGCCATACTCGATCATTACGAAGCTTGGGGTTTGCCCCAGTGCATTTCTTTTTTATTGCAGGCAGATTTGCCATACATGTATCATTAAGTAGCTTGGGGTTTGCCCCAGTACATTTCTTTATTATAAGAGACAGATATGCCATACATAGATCATAAAGAAGCTTGGGGTTTGCCCCATTGCATTTCTTTATTATAAGAGGCTGATATGCCATACATGTATCAGTAACTGGCTTGGGGTTTGCCCTAGTACATTTCAGTATTATTAGAGGCAGATATAAAAACATGTATCATTACGTAGCTTGGGGTTTGTCCCAAAACATGTCTTTATTATTGCAGGCAGATTTGCCATACATATATCATTTAGTAGCTTGGGGTTTGCCCCAGTATATTTCTCTATTATAAGAGGCAGACATGCCATACATGGATCATAAAGAAGCTTGGAGTTTGCAACAGTACATGTTTTTATTATTCCAGGCAGATATGCCATATATGTATCATTAAGTAGCTTGGGGTTTGCCCCAGTACATTTCCATATTGTAAGAGGCAGATAAGCCATACATGGATCATAAAGAAGCTTGGGGTTTGCCCCAGTGCATTTCTTTATTATTGCAGGCAGATTTGCCAAACATGTATCATTAAGTAGCTTGGGGTTTGCCCCGGTACATTTTTTTAATATTAGAGGCAGATATGCCATACATATATCATAAAGAAGCTTGGGGTTTGCCCCAGTGCATTTCTTTATTATAAGAGGCAGATATGCCATACATAGATCATAAAGAAGCTTGTGGTTTGCCCCAGTGCATTTCTTTATTATAAGAGGCAGATATGCCATACATTAGATCATAAAGAAGCTTGGGGTTTGCCCCAGTGCATTTCTTTATTATAAGATCCTGTCAGCACACAACAGCGGGCCAACGTCGGGCCGATAGCGGTTCGACGTTGCCACGTCGTACCGCTATCGGCCCGACGATGGCCCGGCATTCTTTGCAGATATGCCATACATAGATCATAAAGAAGCTTGGGGTTTGCCCCAGTGCATTTCTTTATTATAAGAGGCAGATATGCCCTACATAGATCATAAAGAAGCTTGGGGTTTGCCCCAGTGCGTTTCTTTATTATAAGAGGCAGATATGCCATACATAGATCATAAAGAAGCTTGGGGGTTTGCCCCAGTGCATTTCTTTATTATAAGACCCTGTCAGCACACAACAGCGGGCCAACGTCGGGCCGATAGCGGTTCGACGTTGCCACGTCGTACCGCTATCGGCCCGACGATGGCCCGGCATTCTTTGCTGGCTGGGGAGGCAGATATGCCATACATGGATCATTAAGAAGCTTGGGGATTGCCCCAGTACATTTCTTTACTATTAGAGGCAGATATGCCACACATGTATCATTACGTAGCTTGGGGTTTGCCCCAGTGCATTTCTTTAATGTTGCAGGCAGATTTGCCATACATGTATCATTAAGTAGCTTGGGGTTTGCCCCAGTACATTTCTTTATTATAAGAGGCAGATATGCCATACATAAGATCATAAAGAAACTTTGGGTTTGCCAAAGTGCATTTCTTTATTATAAGAGGCTGATATGCCATACATGTATCAGTAAGTAGCTTGGGGTTTGCCCCAGTACATATCAGTATTATTAGAGGCAGATATGCCTTATATGTATCATTACGTAGCTTGGGGTTTGCCCCAGTACATTTCTTTATTATAAGAGGCAGATATGCCATACATGTATCATTAAGTAGCTTGGGGTTTGCCAAGTACATTTCTTTATTATTAGAGGCAGATATGCCAAACATGTATCATTAAGTAGCTTGGGGTTTGCCCCAGTACATTTTTTATTATTAGAGGCAGATATTCCATACATGATCATTGCGTAGCTTGGGGTTTGTCCCAAAGCATTTCTTTATTATTGCCAGCAGATTTGCCATACATGTATCATTAAGTAGCTTGGGGTTTGCCCAAGTATATTTCTTTATTTTAAGAGGCAGACATGCCATACATAGATCATAAAGAAGCTTGGGGTTTGCCCCAGTGCATTTCTTTATTATAAGAGGCTGATATGCCATACATGTATCAGTAAGTAGCTTGGGATTTGCCCCAGTACATTTCCGTATTATTAGAGGCAGATATGCCATACATGTATAATTACGTAGCTTGGGGTTTGCCCCAGTACATTTCTTTATTTTAAGAGGCAGATATGCCGTACATGTATCATTAAGTAGCTTGGGGTTTGCCAAGTACATTTCTTTATTATTAGAGGCAGATATGCCAAACATGTATCATTAAGTAGCTTGGGGTTTGCCCCAAAGCATTTCTTTATTATTAGAGGCAGATATCCCATACATGTATCATTACGTAGCTTGGGGTTTGTCCCAAAGCATTTCTTTATTATCGCAGTCAGATTTGCCATACATGTATCATTAAGTAGCTTGGGGTTTGCCCCAGTATATTTCTTTATTATAAGAGGCAGACATGCCATACATGGACCATAAAGAAGCCTGGGGTTTGCACCAGCACATGTTTTTTATTATTCCAGGCAGATATGCCATATATGTATCATTAAGTAGCTTGGGGTTTGTCCCAGTACATTTCTATATTATAAGAGGCAGATAAGCCATACGTGGATCATAAAGAAGCATGGGGTTTGCCCCAGTGCATTTCTTTATTATTGCAGGCAGATTTTCCATACATGTATCATTAAGTAGCTTGGGGTTTGCCCCAGTATATTTCTTTATTATAAGAGGCAGACATGCCATACATGGATCATAAAGAAGCTTGGGGTTTGCACCAGTACATGTGTTTATTATTCCAGGCAGATATGCCATATATGTATCATTAAGTAGCTTGGGGTTTGCCCCAGAACATTTCCATATTATAAGAGGCAGATAAGCCATACATGGATCATAAAGAAGCTTGGGGTTTGCCCCAGTGCATTTCTTTATTATAAGAGGCTAATATGCCATACATGTATAAGTAAGTAGCTTGGGGTTTGCCCCAGTACATTTCAGTATTGTTAGAGGCAGATATTCCATACATGTATCATTACGTAGCTTGGGGTTTGCCCCAGTACATTTCTTTATTATAAGAGGCAGATATGCCATACATGTATCATTAAGTAGCTTGGGTTTGCCAAGTACATTTCTTTTTTATTAGAGGCAGATATGCCAAACATGTATCATTAAGTAGCTTGGGGTTTGCCCCAGTACATTTCTTTATTATTAGAGGCAGATATTCCATACATGTATCATTACGTAGCTTGGGGCTTGTCCCAAAGCATTTCTTTATTATTGCAGGCAGATTTGCCGTACATGTATCATTAAGTATCTTGGGGTTTGCCCAAGTATATTTCTTTATTATAAGAGGCAGACATGCTATACATAGATCACAAAGAAGCTTGGGGTTTGCCCCAGTGCATTTCTTTATTATAAGAGGCTGATATGCCATACATGTATCAGTAAGTAGCTTGGGATTTCCCACAGTACATTTTAGTATTATTAGAGGCAGATATGCCATACATGTATCATTAAGTAGCTTGGGGTTTGCCCCAGTACATTTCTTTATAATTAGAGGCAGATATGCCAAACTCGTATCATTAAGTAGCTTGGGGTTTGCCCCAGTAAATTTCTTTATTATTAGAGGCAGATATTCCATACATGTATCATTACGTAGCTTGGGGTTTGTCCCAAAGCATTTCTTTATTATTGCAGGCAGATTTGCCATACATGTATCATTAAGTAGCTTGGGGTTTGTCCCAGTATATTTCTTTATTATAAGAGGCAGACATGCCATACATGGATCATAAAGAAGCTTGGGGTTTGCACCAGTACATGTTTTTATTATTCCAGGCAGATATGCCATAATGTATCATTAAGTAGCTTGGGGTTTGTCCCAGTACATTTCTATATTATAAGAGGCAGATAAGCCATACATGGATCATAAAGAAGCTTGGGGTTTGACCCAATGCCTTTCTTTATTATTGCAGGCAGATTTGCCATACATGTATCATTAAATAGCTTGGGGTATGCCCCAGTATATTTCTTTATTATAAGAGGCAGACATGCCATACATGGATCATAAAGAAGCTTGGGGTTTGCACCAGTACATATTTTTATTATTCCAGGCAGATATGCCATATTAGTATCATTAAGTAGCTTGGGGTTTGTCCCAGTACATTTCTATATTATAAGAGGCAGATAAGCCATACATGGATCATAAAGAAGCTTGGGGTTTGCCCCAGTGCATTTCTTTATTATAAGAGGCTGATATGCCATACATGTATAAGTAAGTAGCTTGGGGTTTGCCCCAGTACATTTCAGTATTATTAGAGGCAGATATGCCATACATGTATCATTACGTAGCTTGGGGTTTGCCCCAGTACATTTCTTTATTATAAGAGGCAGATATGCCATACATGTATCATTAAGAAGCTTGGGGTTTGCCAAATACATTTCTTTATTATTAGAGGCAGATATGCCAAACATGTATCATTAAGTAGCTTGGGGTTTGCCCCAGTACATTTCTTTATTATTAGAGGCAGATATTCCATACATGTATCATTAAGTAGCTTGGGGTTTGTCCCAAAGCATTTTTTTTATTATTGCAGGCAGATTTGCCATATATGTATAATTAAGTAGCTTGGGGTTTGCCAAGTACATTTCTTTATTATTTGAGGCAGATATGCCAAACATGTATCATTTAGTAGCTTGGGGTTTGTCCCAGTACATTTCTTTATTATGAGAGGCAGATATTCCATAAATGTATCATTACGTAGCTTGGGGTTTGTCCCAAAGCATTTCTTTATTATTGCAGGCAGATTTGCCATACATGTATCATTAAGTAGCTTGGGGTTTGCCCCAGTATATTTCTTTATTATAAGAGGCAGACATGCCATACATGGATCATAAAGAAGCTTGGGGTTTGCACCAGTACATGTTTTTATTATTCCAGGCAGATATGCCATATATGTATCATTAAGTAGCTTGGGGTTTGCCCCAGTACATTTCCATATTATAAGAGGTAGATAAGCCATACATGGATCATAAAGAAGCTTGGGGTTTGCCCCAGTGCATTTCTTTATTATAAGAGGCTGATATGCCATACATGTATCATTAAGTAGCTTGGGGTTTGGCCCAGTACATTTCAGTATTATTAGAGGCAGATATGCCATACATGTATCATTACGTAGCTTGGGATTTGCCCCAGTACATTTCTTTATTATAAGAGGCAGATATGCCATACATGTATCATTAAGTATATTGTGGTTTGCCAAGTACATTTCTTTATTATTAGAGGCAGATATGCCAAACATGTATCATTTAGTAGCTTGGGGTTTGCCCCAGTACATTTCTTTATTATTAGAGGCAGATATTCCATACATGTATCATTACGTAGCTTGGGGTTTGTCCCAAAGCATTTCTTTATTATTGCAGGCAGATTTGCCATACATGTATCATTAAGTAGCTTTGGGTTTGCCCCCAGTATATATCTTTATTATAAGAGGCTGACATGCCATACATGGATCATAAAGAAGCTTGGGGTTTGCACCAGTACATGTTTTTATTATTCCAGGCAGATATGCCATATATGTATCATTAAGTAGCTTGGGGTTTGCCCCAGTACATTTCCATATTATAAGAGGCAGATAAGCCATACATGGATCATAAAGAAGCTTGGGGTTTGCCCCAGTGCATTTCTTTATTATAAGAGGCTGATATGCCATACGTGTATCAGTAAGTAGCTTGGGGTTTGCCCCAGTACATTTCAGTATTATTAGAGGCAGATATGCCATACATGTATCATTACGTAGCTTGGGGTTTGCCCCAGTACATTTCTTTATTATAAGAGGCAGATATGCCATACATGTATCATTAAGTAGCTTGGGGTTTGCCAAGTACATTTCTTTATTATTAGAGGCAGATATGCCAAACATGTATCATTAAGTAGCTTGGGGTTTGCCCCAGTACATTTCTTTATTATTAGAGGCAGATATTCCATACATGTATCATTACGTTTGTTTGTTTGATTTGAGGTTTAACGTCCCCGTCAACACTGTGAATGTCATTTTGGAGACGTTGCTTCCAATTTTGTGGGACTTTTACCCGACATTGAGATGAAATGACATCTCAAGCCATGTACCCAATGAAACCAATAGGTTTTTTTAGCATGGACGGTCCGCCTCGCACCGCGGTTCCTGGACAGGCTTAGATCCTCCAAGCGGTTTACCAGTACTAGTGTGCGGGCCAGATTCAGCTCTGCGTGGAAGCATAATGCAGCCCATATATTTCTTCAAGCCCCTACGGGCGGGGGCGGGTATCATTACGTAGCTTGGGGTTTGTCCCAAAGCATTTCTTTATTATTGCAGGCAGATTTGCCGTACATGTATCATTAAGTAGCTTGGGGATTGCCCCAGTATATATCTTTATTATAAGAGGCTGACATGCCATACATGGATCATAAAGAAGCTTGGGGTTTGCACCAGTACATGTTTTTATTATTCCAGGCAGATATGCCATATATGTATCATTAAGTAGCTTGGGGTTTGCCCCAGTACATTTCCATATTATAAGAGGCAGATAAGCCATACATGGATCATAAAGAAGCTTGGGGTTTGCCCCAGTACATTTCTTTATTATTAGAGGCAGATATTCCATACATGTATCATTACGTAGCTTGGGGTTTGTCCCAAAGCATTTCTTTATTATTGCAGGCAGATTTGCCATACATGTATCATTAAGTAGCTTGGGGTTTGCCCCAGTATATATCTTTATTATAAGAGGCTGACATGCCATACATGGATCATAAAGAAGCTTGGGGTTTGCACCAGTACATGTTTTTATTATTCCAGGCAGATATGCCATATATGTATCATTAAGTAGCTTGGGGTTTGCCCCAGTACATTTCCATATTATAAGAGGCAGATAAGCCATACATGGATCATAAAGAAGCTTGGGGTTTGCCCCAGTGCATTTCTTTATTATAAGAGGCTGATATGCCATACGTGTATCAGTAAGTAGCTTGGGGTTTGCCCCAGTACATTTCAGTATTATTAGAGGCAGATGTGCCATACATGTATCATTACGTAGCTTGGGGTTTGCCCCAGTACATTTCTTTATTATAAGAGGCAGATATGCCATACATGTATCATTAAGTAGCTTGGGGTTTGCCAAGTACATTTCTTTATTATTAGAGGCAGATATGCCAAACATGTATCATTAAGTAGCTTGGGGTTTGCCCCAGTACATTTCTTTATTATTAGAGGCAGATATTCCATACATGTATCATTACGTTTGTTTGTTTGATTTGAGGTTTAACGTCCCCGTCAACACTGTGAAGGTCATTTTGGAGACGTTGCTTCCAATTTTGTGGGACTTTTACCCGACATTGAGATGAAATGACATCTCAAGCCCTGTGCCCAATGAAACCAATAGGGTTTTTTAGCATGGACGGTCCGCCTCGCACCGCGGTTCCTGGACAGGCTTAGATCCTCCAAGCGGTTTACCAGTACTAGTGTGCGGGCCAGATTCAGCTCTGCGTGGAAGCATAATGCAGCCCATATATTTCTTCAAGCCCCTACGGGCGGGGGCGGGTATCATTACGTAGCTTGGGGTTTGTCCCAAAGCATTTCTTTATTATTGCAGGCAGATTTGCCGTACATGTATCATTAAGTAGCTTGGGGTTTGCCCAAGTATATTTCTTTATTATAAGAGGCAGACATGCCATACATAGATCATAAAGAAGCTTGGGGTTTGCCCCAGTGCATTTCTTTATTATAAGAGGCTGATATGCCATACATGTATCAGTAAGTAGCTTGGGATTTGCCCCAGTACATTTCAGTATTATTAGAGGTAGATATGCCATACATGTATCATTACGTAGCTTGGGGTTTGCCCCAGTACATTTCTTTATTATAAGAGGCAGATATGCCGTACATGTATCATTAAGTAGCTTGGGGTTTGCCAAGTACATTTCTTTATAATTAGAGGCAGATATGCCAAACTCGTATCATTAAGTAGCTTGGGGTTTGCCCCAGTACATTTCTTTATTATTAGAGGCAGATATTCCATACATGTATCATTACGTAGCTTGGGGTTTGTCCCAAAGCATTTCTTTATTATTGCAGGCAGATTTGCCATACATGTATCATTAAGTAGCTTGGGGTTTGCCCCAGTATATTTCTTTATTATAAGAGGCAGACATGCCATACATGGATCATAAAGAAGCTTGGGGTTTGCACCAGTACATGTTTTTATTATTCCAGGCAGATATGCCATATATGTATCATTAAGTAGCTTGGGGTTTGTCCCAGTATATTTCTATATTATAAGAGGCAGAT
Organism: Lucinisca nassula; assembly: GCA_963580285.1. Lineage (NCBI taxonomy): Eukaryota > Metazoa > Mollusca > Bivalvia > Lucinida > Lucinidae > Lucinisca > Lucinisca nassula. Next base: position 56,921,017 of record OY757014.1, on the reverse strand, counting down.
AAGCCATACATGGATCATAATGAAGCTTGGGGTTTGCCCCAATGCCTTTCTTTATTATTGCAGGCAGATTTGCCATACATGTATCATTAAGTAGCTTGGGGTTTGCCCCAGTATATTTCTTTATTATAAGAGGCAAACATGCCATACATGGATCATAAAGAAGCTTGGGGTTCGCACCAGTACATGTTTTTATTATTCCAGGCAGATATGCCATATATGTATCATTAAGTAGCGTGGGGTTTGGCCCAGTACATTTCCATATTATAAGAGGCAGATAAGCCATACATGGATCATAAAGAAGCTTGGGGTTTGCCCCAGTGCATTTCTTTATTATTGCAGGCAGATTTGCCATACATGTATCATTAAGTAGCTTGGGGTTTGCCCCAGTATATTTCTTTATTATAAGAGGCAGACATGCCATACGTGGATCATAAAGAAGCTTGGGGTTTGCCCCAGTGCATTTCTTTATTATAAGAGGCTGATATGCCATACATGTATCAGTAAGTAGCTTGGGGTTTGCCCCTGTACATTTCAGTATTATTAGAGGCAGATATGCCATACATGTATCATTACGTAGCTTGGGGTTTGCCCCAGTACATTTCTTTATTATGAGAGGCAGATATGCCATACATGTATCATTAAGTAGCTTGGGGTTTGCCAAGTACATTTCTTTATTATTAGAGGCAGATATGCCAAACATGTATCATTAAGTAGCTTGGGGTTTGCCCCAGTACATTTCTTTATTATTAGAGGCAGATATTCCATACATGTATCATTACGTAGCTTGGGGTTTGTCCCAAAGCATTTCTTTATTATTGCAAGCAGATTTGCCATACATGTATCATTAAGTAGCTTGGGGTTTGCCCCAGTATATTTCTTTATTATAAGAGGCAGACATGCCATACATGGATCATAAAGAAGATTGGGGTTTGCACCAGTACATCTTTTTATTATTCCAGGCAGATATGCCATATATGTATCATTAAGTAGCTTGGGGTTTGCCCCAGTACATTTCCATATTATAAGAGGCAGATAAGCCATACATGGATCATAAAGAAGCTTGGGGTTTGCCCCAGTGCATTTCTTTATTATAAGAGGCTGATATGCCATACATGTATCAGTAAGTAGCTTGGGGTTTGCCCCAGTACATTTCAGTATTATTAGAGGCAGATATGCCATACATGTATCATTACGTAGCTTGGGGTTTGCCCCAGTACATTTCTTTATTATAAGAGGCAGATATGCCATACATGTATCATTAAGTAGCTTGGGGTTTGCCAAGTACATTTCTTTTTTATTAGAGGCAGATATGCCAAACATGTATCATTAAGTAGCTTGGGGTTTGCTCCAGTACATTTCTTTATTATTAGAGGCAGATATTCCATACATGTATCATTACGTAGCTTGGGGTTTGTCCCAAAGCATTTCTTTATTATTGCAGGCAGATTTGCCTTACATGTATCATTAAGTAGCTTGGGGTTTGCCCAAGTATATTTCTTTATTATAAGAGGCAGACATGCTATACACAGATCATAAAGAAGCTTGGGGTTTGCCCCAGTGCATTTCTTTATTATAAGAGGCTGATATGCCATACATGTATCAGTAAGTAGCTTGGGATTTCCCCCAGTACATTTCAGTATTATTAGAGGCAGATATGCCATACATGTACATTACGTAGCTTGGGGTTTACCCCTGTACATTTCTTTATTATAAGAGGCAGATATGCCGTACATGTATCATTAAGTAGCTTGGGGTTTGCCAAGTACATTTCTTTATAATTAGAGGCAGATATGCCAAACTCGTATCATTAAGTAGCTTGGGGTTTGCCCCAGTACATTTCTTTATTATTAGAGGCAGATATTCCATACATGTATCATTACGTAGCTTGGGGTTTGTCCCAAAGCATTTCTTTATTATTGCAGGCAGATTTGCCATACATGTATCATTAAGTAGCTTGGGGTTTGCCCCAGTATATTTCTTTATTATAAGAGGCAGACATGCCATACATGGATCATAAAGAAGCTTGGGGTTTGCACCAGTACATGTTTTTATTCTTCCAGGCAGATATGCCATATATGTATCATTAAGTAGCTTGGGGTTTGTCCCAGTACATTTCTATATTATAAGAGGCAGATAAGCCATACATGGATCATAAAGAAGCTTGGGGTTTGCCCCAATGCCTTTCTTTATTATTGCAGGCAGATTTGCCATACATGTATCATGAAGTAGCTTGGGGTTTGTCCCAGTATATTTCTTTATTATAAGAGGCTGACATGCCATACATGGATCATAAAGAAGCTTGGGGTTTGCACCAGTACATGTTTTTATTATTCCAGGCAGTATGCCATATATGTATCATTAAGTAGCTTGGGGTTTGCCCCAGTACATTTCTTTATTATTAGAGGCAGATATAAAATACATGTATCATTACGTAGCTTTGGGTTTGCCAAGTACATTTCTTTATTATTAGAGTCAGATATGCCAAACATGTATCATTGAGTAGCTTGGGGTTTGCCCCAGTACATTTCTTTATTATTAGAGGCAGATATGTCATACATGTATCATTACGTAGCTTGGGGTTTGCCCCAATACATTTCTTTATTATTGCAGGCAGATTTGCCATACATGTATCATAAAGAAGCTTGGGGTTTGACGTAGTTCATTTCTTTATTATAAGATGCAGATATGACATACATGGATCATAAAGAAGCTTGGTCATAAAGTACATGTTTTTGATATTGCAGGCAGATATGTACCAATACGTAGCTTGGGGTTTGCACCCGTACATTTCTATATTATAAGAGGCAGATAAGCCATACATGGATCATAAAGAAGCTTGGGGTTTGCCCCAGTACATTTCTTTATTATAAGAGGCAGATATGCCATACATTGATCTTAAAGAAGCTTGGGGTTTGCCCCAGTTCATTTCTTTATTATAAGAGGCAGATATGCCATACATGTATCATTAAGTAACTTAGGGTTTGCCCCAGTACATATCTTTATTATTAGAGGCAGATAAGCCATACATGTACCATTACGAAGCTTGGGGTTTGCTCCAGTGCATTTCTTTTTTATTGCAGGCAGATTTGCCATACATGTATTATTAAGTAGCTTGGGGTTTGCCCCAGTAAATTTCTTTATTATAAGAGGTAGATATGCCATACATGGATCATAAAGAAGATTGGGGTTTGCACCAGGACATGTTTTTATTATTCCAGGCAGATATGCCATATATGTATCATTAAGTAGCTTGGGGTTTGTCCCAGTACATTTCTATATTATAAGAGGCAGATAAGCCATACATGTATCATAAAGAAACTTGGGGTTTGCCCCAGTACATTTCTTTATTATTTGCCATACATGTATCATTATCATTAAGTAGCTTGGGGTTTACCTCAGTGCATTTCTTTATTATAAGAGGCAGATATGCCATACATGTATCAGTAAGTCGCTTAAGGTTTGCCCTAGTATATTTCTTTATTTTAAGAGGCAGATATGCCATACATGTATCAGTAAGTAGTTTGAGGTTTGCCCCAGTGCGTTTCTTTATTATTAGAGGCAGATATGCAATACATGTATCAGTAAATCGTTTGAGGTTTGCCCCAGTACATTTCTTTATTATAAGAGGCAGAAATGCCATACATGTATCAGTAAGTAGCTTGAGGTTTGCCCAAGTCCATTTCTTTATTATTACAGGCAGATATGTCATACATTTATCATTACGTAGCTTGGGGTTTGCCACAGTAAATTTCTTTATTATAAGAGGCAGATATGCCATACATGTATCATTACGTAGCTTTGGGTTTGCCCCAGTGCATTTCTTTATTATAAGAGGCAGATATGCCATACATGTATTATTAAGTAGTTTAGTGTTTGCCCCAGTATATATCTTTATTATTAGAGGCAGATAAGCCATACATGTACCATTACGAAGCTTGGGGTTTGCCCCAGTGCATTTCTTTATTATTGCAGGCAGATTTGCCATACATGTATTATTAAGTAGCTTGGGGTTTGCCCCAGTAAATTTCTTTATTATAAGAGGTAGATATGCCATACATGGATCATAAAGCAGCTTGGGGTTTGCCCCCGTTCATTTCTTCATTATAAGAGGCAGATATGCCATACATGGATCATAAAAAAGCTTGAGATGTGCCCCAGTGCATTTCTTTATTATAAGAGGCAGATATGCCATACATGTATCATAAAGAAACTTGGGGTTTGCCCCAGTACATTTCTTTATTATTTGCCATACATGTATCATTATCATTAAGTAGCTTGGGGTTTACCTCAGTGCATTTCTTTATTATAAGAGGCAGATATGCCATACATGTATCAGTAAGTCGCTTAAGGTTTGCCCCAATATATTTCTTTATTTTAAGAGGCAGATATGCCATACATGTATCAGTAAGTAGTTTGAGGTTTGCCTCAGTGCGTTTCTTTATTATTAGAGGCAGATATGCAATACATGTATCAGTAAATCGTTTGAGGTTTGCCCCAGTACATTTCTTTATTATAAGAGGCAGAAATGCCATACATGTATCAGTAAGTAGCTTGAGGTTTGCCCCAGTCCATTTCTTTATTATTACAGGCAGATATGCCATACATTTATCATTACGAAGCATGGGGTTTGCCACAGTAAATTTCTTTATTATAAGAGGCAGATATGCCATACATGTATCATTACGTAGCTTTGGATTTGCCCCAGTGCATTTCTTTATTATAAGAGGCAGATATGCCATACATGGATCATAAAGAAGGTTTGGGTTTGCCCCAGTTAATTTCTGTTTTATTAGAGGCAGATATGCAATACATGTATCATTAAGTAGCTTGGGGTTTGCCTCAGTATATTTCTTTATTATAAGAGGCATATATATACCATACATGGATCATAAAGAAGCTTGAGGTTTGCCCCAGTTCATTTCTTTAATGTTGCAGACAGATTTGCCATACATGTATCATTAAGTGGCTTGGGGTTTGCCCCAGTACATTTCTTTATTACAAGATGCAAATATGGCATTCATGTATCATAAAGAAGTTTGGGGTTTGCCCCAGTACATTTCTGTATTATAAGAGGTAGATATGCCACACATGTGTCATTACGTAGCTTTGGGTTAGCCTCAGTGCATTTCATTATTATAAGAGGTAAATATGCCATACATGGATCATACTGAAGCTTGGTGTTTGCCCCAGAGCGATTCTTTATTATAAGGGGTAGATATGCCATACATGTATCATTACATAGCTTGGGGTTTGCCCCAGTGCATTTCTTTAATGTTGCAGGTAGATTTGCCATACATGTATCATTAAGTAGCTTGGGGGTTTTCACAGTACATTTCTTTATTACAAGAGGCAGATATGCCATACATGTATCATAAAGAAGCTTGGGGTTTGCCCCAGTACATTTCTATATTAATAGAGGCAGATTTGCCATACATGTCTCAGTAAGTGGCAGATATGCCATACATGAATCATCACGTAGCTTGGGGTTTGCCCCAGTGCATTTCTTTATTATAAGAGGCATATATGCCATACATGGATCATAAAGAAGCTTGGGGATTGCCCCAGTACATATCTTTATTATTAGAGGCAGATATGCCATACATGTATCATTATGTAGCTTGGGGTTTGCCCCACTGCATTTCTTTAATGTTGCAGGCAGATTTGCCATACATGTATCATTAAGTAGCTTGGGGTTTGCCCCGGTACATTTCTTTATTACAAGAGGCAAATATGCCATAAATGTATCATAAAGAAGCTTGGGGTTTGCCCCAGTACATTTCTGTATTATTAGAGGTAGATATGCCATACTCGCCCCAGTCATTTCTTTATTATTACAGGCAGATATACCACACATTTATCATTACGTAGCTTGGGGTTTGCCACAGTACATTTTTTTATTATTAGAGGCAGATATGCCATACATGTATCATTACGTAGCTTAGGGTTTGCCCCAGTGCAGTTATTTATTATAAGAGGCAGATATGCCACATATGGATCATAAAGAAGGTTTGGGTTTGCCCCAGTACATTTCTGTATTATTAGAGGTAGATATGCCACACATGTATCATTACGTAGCTCGGGGTTAGCCCCAGTGCATTTCATTATTATAAGAGGCAGATATGCCATACATATATCAGTAAGTAGCTTGAGGTTTGCCCCAGTACATTTCTTTATTATTACAGGCAGATATGCCATACATTTATCATTACGTAGCTTTGGGTTTGACCCAGTGCATTTAGTTATTATAAGAGGCAGATATGCCACATATGGATCATAAAAAAGGTTTGGGTTTGCCCCAGTACATTTCTGTATTATTTGAGGTAGATATGCCACACATGTATCATTACGTAGCTCGGGGTTTGCCCCAGTGCATTTCATTATTATAAGAGGCAGAAATGCCATACATGTATCAGTAAGTAGCTTGAGGTTTGCCCCAGTACATTTCTTTATTATTACAGGCAGATATGCCCTACATTTATCATTACGTAGCTTGGGGTTTGCCACAGTACATTTCTTTATAATTAGAGGCAGATATGCCATACATGTATCATTACGTAGCTTGGGGTTTGCCCCAGTGCATTTATTTATTATAAGAGGCAGATATGCCATACATGGATCATAAAGAAGGTTTGGGTTTGCCCCAGTTAATTTCTCTATTATTAGAGGCAGATATGCAATACATGTATCATTAAGTAGCTTGGGGTTTGCCTCAGTATATTTCTTTATTATAAGAGGCAGATATGCCATACATGGATCATAAAGAAAGTAGAAGTAAAACAAAGATCAGGAATTGATACAATTAACTTACTCCATCCATAAAAGACACCAAAGGGAAAGAAATACAAACATTAAGCGACCAGACCATAATGGAAACCTAAACAAATGAATGCAATATGGACAGTTACTTTCCCACAAAATGGCCATATGGCCATCCAAAATTAAAAGACACAAGTGATACACACAGTAAGTAACAAACAACAACATAAATAAATCGCCACAGAAGAGCCGCCTTGGAACGGTCAGTGGAAGCTTGAGGTTTGCCCCAGTTCATTTCTTTAATGTTGCAGGCAGATTTGCCATACATGTATCATTAAGTGGCTTGGGGTTTGCCCCAGTACATTTCTCTATTACAAGATGCAAATATGGCATTCATGTATCATAAAGAAGTTTGTGGTTTGCCCCAGTACATTTCTGTATTATAAGAGGTAGATATGCCACACATGTGTCATTACGTAGCTTTGGGTTAGCCCCAGTGTATTTCATTATTATCAGAGGCAAATATGCCATACATGGATCATAATGAAGCTTGGGGTTTGCCCCAGAGCGATTCTTATCATAAGGGTTAGATATGCCATACATGTATCATTACATAGCTTGGGGTTTGCCCCAGTGCATTTCTTTAATGTTGCAGGTAGATTTGCCATACATGTATCATTAAGTAGCTTGGGGTTTGTCACAGTACATTTCTTTATTACAAGAGGCAGATATGCCATACATGTATCATAAAGAAGCTTGGGGTTTGCCCCAGTACATTTCTATATTAAGAAAGGCAGATTTGCCATACATGTATCAGTTAGTGGCAGATATGCCATACATGTATCATCACGTAGCTTGGGGTTTGCCCCAGTGCATTTCTTTATTATAAGAGGCAGATATGCCATACATGAATCATAAAGAAGCTTGGGGATTGCCCCAGTACATATCTTTATTATTAGAGGCAGATATGCCATACATGTATCATTACGTAGCTTGGGGTTTGCCCCAGTGCATTTCTTTAATGTTGCAGGCAGTTTTGCCATACATGTATCATTAAGTAGCTTGGGGTTTGCCCCGGTACATTTCTTTATTACAAGAGGCAAATATGCCATACATGTATCATTACGTAGCTTGGGGTTTGCCCCAGTACATTTCTGTATTATTAGAGGTAGATATGTCACACTCGCCCCAGTACATTTCTTTATTATTACAGGCAGATATACCGTACATTTATCATTACGTAGCTTTGGGGTTTGCCCCAGTACATTTTTTATTATTAGAGGCAGATATGCCATACATGTATCATTACGTAGCTTGGGGTTTGCCCCAGTGCATTTATTTATTATAAGAGGCAGATATGCCACATATGGATCACAAAGAAGGTTTGGGTTTGCCCCAGTACATTTCTGTATTATTAGAGGTAGATAAGCCACACATGTATCATTACGTAGCTTGGGTTTGCCCCAGTGCATTTCATTATTATAAGAGGCAGATATGCCATACATGTATCAGTAAGTAGCTTGAGGTTTGCCCCAGTACATTTCTTTATTATTACAGGCAGATATGCCATACATGTATCATTACGTAGCTTGGGGTTTGCCACAGTACATTTCTTTATTATTAGAGGCAGACATGCCATACATGTAACATTACGTAGCTTGGGGTTTGCCCCAGTGCATTTATTTATTATAAGAGGCAGATATGCCATACATGTATCAGTAAGTAGCTTGAGGTTTGCCCCAGTACATTTCTTTATTATTACAGGCAGATATGCCATACATTTATCATTACGTAGCTTTGGGTTTGACCCAGTGCATTTAGTTATTATAAGAGGCAGATATGCCACATATGGATCATAAAGAAGGTTTGGGTTTGCCCCAGTACATTTCTGTATTATTAGAGGTAGATATGCCACACATGTATCATTACGTATCGGGGTTTGCCCCAGTGCATTTCATTATTATAAGAGGCAGATATGCCATACATGTATCAGTAAGTAGCTTGAGGTTTGCCCCAGAACATTTCTTTATTATTACAGGCAGATATGCCATACATTTATCATTACGTAGCTTGAGGTTTGCCACAGTACATTTCTTTATTATTAGAGGCAGATATGCCATACATGTATCATTACGTAGCTTGGGGTTTGCCCCAGTGCATTTATTTATTATAAGAGGCAGATATGCCATACATGGATCATAAAGAAGGTTTGGGTTTGCCCCAGTTAATTTCTTTATTATTAGAGGCAGATATGCAATACATGTATCATTAAGTAGCTTGGGGTTTGCCTCAGTATATTTCTTTATTATAAGAGGCAGATATGCCATACATGGATCATAAAGAAAGTAGAAGTAAAACAAAGATCAGGAATTGATACAATTAACTTACTCCATCCATAAAAGACACCAAAGGGAAAGAAATACAAACATTAAGCGACCAGACCATAATGGAAACCTAAACAAAGGAAGGCCATATGGACAGTTACTTTCCCACAAAATGGCCATATGGCCATCCAAAATTAAAAGACACAAGTGATACACACAGTAAGTAACAAACAACAACATAAATAAATCGTCACAGAAGAGCCGCCTTGGAACGGTCAGTGGAAGCTTGAGGTTTGCCCCAGTTCATTTCTTTAATGTTGCAGGCAGATTTGCCATACATGTATCATTAAGTGGCTTGGGGTTTGCCCCAGTACATTTCTCTATTACAAGATGCAAATATGGCATTCATGTATCATAAAGAAGTTTGTGGTTTGCCCCAGTACATTTCTGTATTATAAGAGGTAGATATGCCACACATGTGTCATTACGTAGCTTTGGGTTAGCCCCAGTCTATTTCATTATTATAAGAGGCAAATATGCCATGCATGGATCATAATGAAGCTTGGGGTTTGCCCCAGAGCGATTCTTTATTATAAGGGTTAGATATGCCATACATGTATCATTACATAGCTTGGGGTTTGCCCCAGTGCATTTCTTTAATGTTGCAGGTAGATTTGCCATACATGTTTCATTAAGTAGCTTGGGGTTTGTCACAGTACATTTCTTTATTACAAGAGGCAGATATGCCATACATGTATCATAAAGAAGCTTGGGGTTTGCCCCAGTACATTTCTATATTAAGAAAGGCAGATTTGCCATACATGTATCAGTAAGTGGCAGATATGCCATACATGTATCATCACGTAGCTTGGGGTTTGCCCCAGTGCATTTCTTTATTATAAGAGGCAGATATGCCATACATGAATCATAAAGAAGCTTGGGGATAGCCCCAGTACATATCTTTATTATTAGAGGCAGATATGCCATACATGTATCATTACGTAGCTTGGGGTTTGCCCCAGAGCATTTCTTTAATGTTGCAGGCAGTTTTGCCATACACGTATCATTAAGTAGCTTGGGGTTTGCCCCGGTACATTTCTTTATTACAAGAGGCAAATATGCCATACATGTATCATTACCTAGCTTGGGGTTTGCCCCAGTACATTTCTGTATCATTAGAGGTAGATATATCACACTCGCCCCAGTACATTTCTTTATTATTACAGGCAGATATACCATACATTTATCATTACGTAGCTTGGGGTTTGCCCCAGTACATGTTTTATTATTAGAGGCAGATATGCCATACATGTATCATTACGTAGCTTGGGGTTTGCCCCAGTGCATTTATTTATTATAAGAGGCAGATATGCCACATATGGATCATAAAGAAGGTTTGGGTTTGCCCCAATACATTTCTGTATTATTAGAGGTAGATAAGCCACACATGTATCATTACGTAGCTTGGGGTTTGCCCCAGTGCATTTCATTATTATAAGAGGCAGATATGCCATACATGTATCAGTAAGTAGCTTGAGGTTTGCCCCAGTACATTTCTTTATTATTACAGGCAGATATGCCATACATTTATCATTACGTAGCTTGGGGTTTGCCACAGTACATTTCTTAATTATTAGAGGCAGATATGCCATACATGTATCATTACGTAGCTTGGGGTTTGCCCCAGTGCATTTATTTATTATAAGAGGCAGATATGCCATACATGGATCATAAAGAAGGTTTGGGTTTGCCCCAGTTAATTTCTTTATTATTAGAGGCAGATATGCAATACATGTTTCATTAAGTAGCTTGGGGTTTGCCTCAGTATATTTCTTTATTATAAGAGGCAGATATGCCATACATGGATCATAAAGAAGCTTGAGGTTTGCCTCAGTTCATTTCTTTAATGTTGCAGGCAGATTTGCCATACATGTATCATTAAGTGGCTTGGGGTTTGCCCCAGTACATTTCTCTATTACAAGATGCAAATATGGCATTCATGTATCATAAAGAAGTTTGGGGTTTGCCCCAGTACATTTCTGTATTATAAGAGGTAGATATGCCACACATGTGTCATTACGTAGCTTTGGGTTAGCCCCAGTGTATTTCATTATTATAAGAGGCAAATATGCAATACATGTTTCATTAAGTAGCTTGGGGTTTGCCTCAGTATATTTCTTTATTATAAGAGGCAGATATGCCATACATGGATCATAAAGAAGCTTGAGGTTTGCCCCAGTTCATTTCTTTAATGTTGCAGGTAGATTTGCCATACATGTTTCATTAAGTAGCTTGGGGTTTGTCACAGTACATTTCTTTATTACAAGAGGCAGATATGCCATACATGTATCATAAAGAAGCTTGGGGTTTGCCCCAGTACATTTCTATATTAAGAAAGGCAGATTTGCCATACATGTATCAGTAAGTGGCAGATATGCCATACATGTATCAGCACGTAGCTTGGGGTTTGCCCCAGTGCATTTATTTATTATAAGAGGCAGATATGCCATACATGAATCATAAAGAAGCTTGGGGATTGCCCCAGTACATATCTTTATTATTAGAGGCAGATATGCCATACATGTATCATTACGTAGCTTGGGGTTTGCCCCAGTGCATTTCTTAAATGTTGCAGGCAGATTTGCCATGCATGTATCATTAAGTAGCTTGGGGTTTGCCCCGGTACATTTCTTTATTACAAGAGGCAAATATGCCATACATGTATCATAAAGAAGCTTGGGGTTTGCCCCAGTACATTTCTGTATTATTAGAGGTAGATATGCCACACATGTATCATTACGTAGCTTGGGGTTTGCCCCAGTGCATCTCATTATTATAAGAGGCAGATATGCCATATATGTATCAGTAAGTAGCTTGAGGTTCGCCCCGGTATATTTCTTTATTATTACAGGCAGATATGCCATACATTTATCATTACGTAGCTTGGGGTTTGCCACAGTACATTTCTTTATTATTAGAGGCAGATATGCCATACATGTATCATTACGTAGCTTGGGGTTTGCCCCAGTACATTTATTTATTATAAGAGGCAGATATGCCACATATGGATCATAAAGAAGGTTTGGGTTTGCCCCAGTACATTTCTGTATTATTAGAGGTAGATATGCCACACATGTATCATTACGTAGCTTGGGGTTTGCCCCAGTGCATTCATTATTATAAGAGGCAGATATGCCATACATGTATCAGTAAGTAGCTTGAGGTTTGCCCCAGTACATTTCTTTATTATTACAGGCAGATATGCCATACATTTATCATTACGTAGCTTGGGGTTTGCCACAGTACATTTCTTTATTATTAGAGGCAGATAGGCCATACATGTATCATTACGTAGCTTGGGGTTTGCCCCAGTGCATTTATTTATTATAAGAGGCAGATATGCCATACATGGATCATAAAGACGGTTTGTGTTTGCCCCAGTTAATTTCTTTATTATTAGAGGCAGATATGCAAAACATGTATCATTAAGTAGCTTGGGGTTTGCCTCAGTATATTTCTTTATTATAAGAGGCAGATATGCCATACATGGATCATAAAGAAGCTTGAGGTTTGCCCCAGTTCATTTCTTTAATGTTGCAGGCAGATTTGCCATACATGTATCATTAAGTGGCTTGGGGTTTGCCCCAGTACATTTCTCTATTACAAGATGCAAATATGGCATTCATGTATCATAAAGAAGTTTGGGGTTTGCCCCAGTACATTTCTGTATTATAAGAGGTAGATATGCCACACATGTGTCATTACGTAGCGTTGGGTTAGCCCCAGTGTATTTCATTATTATAAGAGGCAAATATGCCATACATGGATCATAATGAAGCTTGGGGTTTGCCCCAGAGCGATTCTTTATTATAAGGGTTAGATATGCCATACATGTATCATTACATAGCTTGGGGTTTGCCCCAGTGCATTTCTTTAATGTTGCAGGTAGATTTGCCATACATGTATCATTAAGTAGCTTGGGGTTTGTCACAGTACATTTCTTTATTACAAGAGGCAGATATGCCATACATGTATCATAAAGAAGCTTGGGGTTTGCCCCAGTACATTTCTATATTAATAAAGGCAGATTTGTCATACATGTATCAGTAAGTGGCAGATATGCCATACATGTATCATCACGTAGCTTGGGGTTTGCCCCAGTGCATTTCTTTATTATAAGAGGCAGATATGCCATACATGGATCATAAAGAAGCTTGGGGTTTGCCCCAGTGCATTTCTTTAATGTTGCAGGCAGATTTGCCATACATGTATCATTAAGTAGCTTGGGGTTTGCCCCGGTACATTTCTTTATTACAAGAGGCAAATATGCCATACATGTATCATAAAGAAGCTTGGGGTTTGCCCCAGTACATTTCTGTATTATTAGAGGTAGATATGCCACACATGTATCATTACGTAGCTTGGGGTTTGCCCCAGTGCATCTCATTATTATAAGAGGCAGATATGCCATACATGTATCAGTAAGTAGCTTGAGGTTCGCCCCGGTATATTTCTTTATTATTACAGGCAGATATGTCATACATTTATCATTACGTAGCTTGGGGTTTGTCACAGTACATTTCTTTATTATTTGAGGCAGATATGCCATACATGTATCATTACGTAGCTTGGGGTTTGCCCCAGTGCATTTATTTATTATAAGAGGCAGATATGCCACATATGGATCATAAAGAAGGTGTGGGTTTGCCCCAGTATATTTCTGTATTATTAGAGGTAGATATGCCACACATGTATCATTACGTAGCTTGGGGTTTGCCCCAGTGCATTTCATTATTATAAGAGGCAGGTATGCCATACATGTATCAGTAAGTAGCTTGAGGTTTGCCCCAGTACATTTCTTTATTATTACAGGCAGATATGCCATACATGTATCATTACGTAGCTTGGGGTTTGCCCCAGTACATTTATTTATTATAAGAGGCAGATATGCCACATATGGATCATAAAGAAGGTTTGGGTTTGCCCCAGTACATTTCTGTATTATTAGAGGTAGATATGCCACACATGTATCATTACGTAGCTTGGGGTTTGCCCCAGTGCATTCATTATTATAAGAGGCAGATATGCCATACATGTATCAGTAAGTAGCTTGAGGTTTGCCCCAGTACATTTCTTTATTATTACAGGCAGATATGCCATACATTTATCATTACGTAGCTTGGGGTTTGCCACAGTACATTTCTTTATTATTAGAGGCAGATAGGCCATACATGTATCATTACGTAGCTTGGGGTTTGCCCCAGTGCATTTATTTATTATAAGAGGCAGATATGCCATACATGGATCATAAAGACGGTTTGTGTTTGCCCCAGTTAATTTCTTTATTATTAGAGGCAGATATGCAAAACATGTATCATTAAGTAGCTTGGGGTTTGCCTCAGTATATTTCTTTATTATAAGAGGCAGATATGCCATACATGGATCATAAAGAAGCTTGAGGTTTGCCCCAGTTCATTTCTTTAATGTTGCAGGCAGATTTGCCATACATGTATCATTAAGTGGCTTGGGGTTTGCCCCAGTACATTTCTCTATTACAAGATGCAAATATGGCATTCATGTATCATAAAGAAGTTTGGGGTTTGCCCCAGTACATTTCTGTATTATAAGAGGTAGATATGCCACACATGTGTCATTACGTAGCGTTGGGTTAGCCCCAGTGTATTTCATTATTATAAGAGGCAAATATGCCATACATGGATCATAATGAAGCTTGGGGTTTGCCCCAGAGCGATTCTTTATTATAAGGGTTAGATATGCCATACATGTATCATTACATAGCTTGGGGTTTGCCCCAGTGCATTTCTTTAATGTTGCAGGTAGATTTGCCATACATGTATCATTAAGTAGCTTGGGGTTTGTCACAGTACATTTCTTTATTACAAGAGGCAGATATGCCATACATGTATCATAAAGAAGCTTGGGGTTTGCCCCAGTACATTTCTATATTAATAAAGGCAGATTTGTCATACATGTATCAGTAAGTGGCAGATATGCCATACATGTATCATCACGTAGCTTGGGGTTTGCCCCAGTGCATTTCTTTATTATAAGAGGCAGATATGCCATACATGGATCATAAAGAAGCTTGGGGTTTGCCCCAGTGCATTTCTTTAATGTTGCAGGCAGATTTGCCATACATGTATCATTAAGTAGCTTGGGGTTTGCCCCGGTACATTTCTTTATTACAAGAGGCAAATATGCCATACATGTATCATAAAGAAGCTTGGGGTTTGCCCCAGTACATTTCTGTATTATTAGAGGTAGATATGCCACACATGTATCATTACGTAGCTTGGGGTTTGCCCCAGTGCATCTCATTATTATAAGAGGCAGATATGCCATACATGTATCAGTAAGTAGCTTGAGGTTCGCCCCGGTATATTTCTTTATTATTACAGGCAGATATGTCATACATTTATCATTACGTAGCTTGGGGTTTGTCACAGTACATTTCTTTATTATTTGAGGCAGATATGCCATACATGTATCATTACGTAGCTTGGGGTTTGCCCCAGTGCATTTATTTATTATAAGAGGCAGATATGCCACATATGGATCATAAAGAAGGTGTGGGTTTGCCCCAGTATATTTCTGTATTATTAGAGGTAGATATGCCACACATGTATCATTACGTAGCTTGGGGTTTGCCCCAGTGCATTTCATTATTATAAGAGGCAGGTATGCCATACATGTATCAGTAAGTAGCTTGAGGTTTGCCCCAGTACATTTCTTTATTATTACAGGCAGATATGCCATACATTTATCATTACGTAGCTTGGGGTTTGCCACAGTGCATTTGTTTATTATTAGAGGCAGATATGCCATACATGTATCATTAAGTAGCTTGGGGTTTGCCCCAGTGCATTTATTTATTATAAGAGGCAGATATGCCATATATGGATCATAAAGAAGGTTTGAGTTTGCCCCAGTTAATTTCTTTATTATTAGAGGCAGATATGCAATACATGTATCATTAAGTAGCTTGGGGTTTGCCTCAGTATATTTCTTTATTATAAGAGGCAGATATGCCATACATGGATCATAAAGAAGCTTGAGGTTTGCTCTAGTTCATTTCTTTAATGTTGCAGGCAGATTTGCCATACATGTATCATTAAGTGGCTTGGGGTTTGCCCCAGTACATTTCTTTATTACAAGATGCAAATATGGCATTCATGTATCATAAAGAAGTTTGGGGTTTGCCCCAGTACATTTCTGTATTATAAGATGTAGATATGCCACACATGTGTCATTACGTAGCTTTGAGTTAGCCCCAGTGCATTGCATTATTATAAGAGGCAAATATGCCATACATGGATCATAATGAAGCTTGGGGTTTGCCCCAGAGCGATTCTTTATTATAAGGGTTAGATATGCCATACATGTATCATTACGTAGATTGGGGTTTGCCCCAGTGCATTTCTTCAATGTTGCAGGCAGATTTGCCATACATGTATCATTAAGTAGCTTGGGGTTTGTCACAGTACATTTCTTTATTACAAGAGGCAGATATGCCATACATGTATCATAAAGAAGCTTGGGGTTTGCCCCAGTACATTTCTATATTAATAGAGGCAGATTTGTCATACATGTATCAGTAAGTGGCTTCAGGTTTGCCCCAGTACATTTCTTTGTTTTAAGAGGCAGATATGCCATACATGTATCAGTAGGTAGCTTGAGGTTTGTCCCAGTGCGTTGCTTTCTTATTAAAGGCAGATATGCAATACATGTATCAGTAAATTGTTTGAGGTTTGCCGCAGTACATTTCTTTATTTTTAGAGGCAGACATGCCATACATGTATCAGTTAGTGGCTTGACGTTTGCCCCAGTACATTTCGTTATCATTGCAGGCAGATATGCGATACATGTATCATTAAGTAGCTTGGGGTTTGCCACAGTACATTTCTTTATTATTAGAGAATATATGCCATACATGTATCGTGACGTAGCTTGGGGTTTGCCCCAGTGCATTTCTGTATTATTAGAGGCAGATATGTCATACATGTATCATAAAGAAGCTTGGGGTTTGCCCCAATAAATTTCTTTATTATGAGAGGCAGATATGCCATACATGGATCATAAAGCAGCTTGGGGTTTGCTCCAGTACATATATTTATTATTAGAGGCAGATATGCCATACATGTATCACTACGAAGCTTGGGGTTTGCCCCAGTGCATTTCTTTTGTTATTGCAGGCAGATATGCCATACATGTAACATTAAGTAGCTTTGGGTTTACCCCAGTGCATTTTTTTATTATAAGAGGCAGATATGCCATACATGTATCAGTAAGTCGCTTTAGGTTTGCCCCAGTGCATTTCTTTATTTTAAGAGGCAGATATGCCATACATGTATCAGTAGGTAGCTTGAGGTTTGTCCCAGTGCGTTGCTTTCTTATTAAAGGCAGATATGCAATACATGTATCAGTAAATTGTTTGAGGTTTGCCGCAGTACATTTCTTTATTTTAAGAGGCAGACATGCCATACATGTATCAGTTAGTGGCTTGAGGTTTGCCCCAGTACATTTCGTTATCATTGCAGGCAGATATGCGATACATGTATCATTAAGTAGCTTGGGGTTTGCCACAGTACATTTCTTTATTATTAGAGGCAGATATGCCATACATGTATCATGACGTAGCTTGGGGCTTGCCCCAGTGCATTTCTGTATTATTAGAGGCAGATATGTCATACATGTATCATAAAGAAGCTTGGGGTTTGCCCCAGTAAATTTCTTTATTATGAGAGGCAGATATGCCATACATGGATCATAAAGCAGCTTGGGGTTTGCCCCAGTACATATATTTATTATTAGAGGCAGATATGCCATACATGTATCACTACGAAGCTTGGGGTTTGCCCCAGTGCATTTCTTTTGTTATTGCAGGCAGATATACCATACATGTAACATTAAGTAGCTTTGGGTTTACCCCAGTGCATTTTTTTATTATAAGAGGCAGATATGCCATACATGTATCAGTAAGTCGCTTTAGGTTTGCCCCAGTGCATTTCTTTATTTTAAGAGGCAGATATGCCATACATGTATCAGTAAGTAGTTTGAGGTTTGCCCCAGTGCGTTTCTTTATTATTAGAGGCAGATATGCAATACATGTATCGGTAAATTGTTTGAGGTTTGCCCCAGAACATTTTTTTATTATAAGAGGCAGATATGCCATACATGTATCAGTAAGTAGCTTGAGGTTTGCCCCAGTACATTTCTTTATCATTGCAGGCAGATATGCCATGCATGTATCATTACGTAGCTTGGGGTTTGCCACAGTACATTTCTTTATTAATAGAGGCAGATATGCCATACATGTATCATTAAGTAGTTTGGGGTTTGCCCAAGTGCATCTCTTTATTATTAGAGGCAGATATGTCATACATGTATCATAAAGAAGGTTTGGGTTTGCCCCAGTTAATTTCTTTATTATTAGAGGCAGATATGAAATACATGTATCATTAAGTAGCTTGGGGTTTGCCTCAGTATATTTCTTTATTATAAGAGGCAGATATGCCATACATGGATCATAAAGAAGCTTGAGGTTTGCCCCAGTTCATTTCTTTATTATAAGAGGCAGATATGACATACATGGATCATAAAGAAGCTCGGGGTTTGCACCAGTACATGTTTTTATTATTGCAGGCAGATATGCCATATATGTATCATTACGTAGCTTGGGGTTTGCCCAAGTGCATTTCTTTATTATTAGAGGCAGATATGTCATACATGTATCATAAAGAAGGTTTGGGTTTGCCCCAGTAAATTTCTATATTATAAGAGGCAGATAAGCTATACATGGATCATAAAGAAGCTTAGGGTTTGCTCCAGTGCATTTCTTTATTATAAGAGGCAGATATGCCATACATGGATCATAAAGAAGCTTGGGGTTTGCCCCAGTGCATTTCCTATTATAAGAGGCAGATATGCCATACATGGACCATAAAGAAGCTTGAGGTTTGCCCCAGTGCATTTCTTTATTATAAGAGGCAGATATGCCATACATGTATCATTAAGTTTCTTGGGGTTTGCCCCAGTACATTTCTTTATTATTAGAGGCAGATATGCCATACATGTTTCATCACGTAGCTTGGGGTTTGCCCCAGTGCATTTCTTTATTATAAGAGGCAGATATGCCATACATGGATCATAAAGAAGCTTGGGGATTGCCCCAGTACATATCTTTATTATTAGAGGCAGATATGCCATACATGTATCATTACGTAGCTTGGGGTTTGCCCCAGTGCATTTCTTTAATGTTGCAGGCAGATTTGCCATACATGTATCATTAAGTAGCTTGGGGTCTGCCACAGTGCATTTCTTTATTATAAGATGCAGATATGCCATACATGTATCAGTAAGTAGCTTTGGGTTTGCCCCTGTACATTTCTTTATTTTAAGAGGCAGATATGCCATACATGTATCAGTAAGTAGCTTGTGGTTTGCCCCAGTGCGTTTCTTTATTATTAGAGGCAGATATGCAATACATGTATCAGAAAGTAGCTTGCGGTTTGCCCCAGTGCGTTTCTTTATTATTAGAGGCAGATATGCAATACATGTATCAGTAAATTGTTTGGGATATGCCCCAGTACATTTCTTTATTATAAGAGGCAGATATGCCAAACATGTATCAGTAAAGTAGAAGTAAAACAAAAATCAGGAATCGATACAATTAACTAACACCCCCACCAAAGACACCACAGGGAAAGAAACACAAACACGAAACGACCAGACCATAATGGAAACCCAAACAGAGGAAGGCCAAAAGGACAGTTACTTTCCCACAAAATGGCCTAATGGCCATCCAAAATAAAAAGACACATGTGATACAATAAGTACGACTAATAACATAAATAAACCGCCACAGAAGAACCGCCTTGGAACGGTCAGTGGAAAGAATTCCACTGGGGGGCTTAAATCGATTTTACGTGGCCACAATCCTCGCCCTTACTTCTGTAGAGGAATAGACATTAATTTTGTTTAGTCCGCATGAAGGCTTCCTAACTCATCAATGTAACATCTCCGAGAACATACAAATAAAAAAAACCCACAGTGATGAAACAAGGTTGAGGACTCGACAGCATACACCAACAGAAATGCTGGAGCAAAAGAAAACCAACAGTTAGACTCCGAGGGGCCCGACCAAAGACGGAGCATCAGGCGCCAACCAACATAAAGAATAACAAAGTATTCCATCTATGTTTTTACGCTGGAACCGTCATATAATTTTAGGCCCGACCCACCGGTGTGCAATTAAAGAGGGAAGCAAAGTTGCCAACCGTGATTGGGTTAACAACCAAGCATGCAGTATGTTTTATAACATTTATGCTGTACCCAATCTTTATATATCGACGAACGGTTTTACGAAATTGGGAACTAAAGTCATTGCAAGAATGTATTTTTCTAAATTTATATACTAAGTCACCATAGAATTCGGGTTCCGACAGGCTTGAGGTTTGCCCCAGTACATTGCTTTATTATTGCATGCAGATATGCCATACATGTATCATTACGTAGCTTGTGGTTTGCCACAGTACATTTTTTTATTATTAGAGGCAGATATGCCATACATGTATTATTACGTAGCTTGGGGTTTGCCCCAGTGTATTTCTTTATTATTAGAGGCAGATATGTCATACATGTATAATAAAGAATCTTGGGGTAGCCCCAGTACATTTCATTATCATGAGAGGCTGATATGCAATACATGTATATTAAGAAGCTTGGGGGTTTGCCCCAGTATATTTCTTTATTACAAGAGGCAGATATGCCATACATGGATCATAAAGAAGCTTGAGGTTTGCCCCAGTTCATTTCTTTATTATAAGAGGCAGATATGACATACATGGATCATAAAGAAGCTTGGGGATTGCAGCAGTACTTGTTTTTATTATTGCAGGTAGATATGCCATATATGTTTCATTAAGTAGCTTGGGGTTGGCCCCAGTACATTTCTATATTATAAGAGGCAGATAAGCCATACATGGATCATAAAAAAGCTTGGGGTTTGCCCCAGTGCATTTCTTTATTATAAGAGGCAGATATACCATACATGGATCATAAAGAAGCTTGGAGTTTGCCCCAGTGCATTTCTTAATTGTAAGAGACAGATATGCCATACATGTATCATTAAGTAGCTTGGGGTTTGCCCCAGTACATATCTTTATTATTAGAGGCAGACATGCCATACATGTATCATTACGAAGCTTTGGGATTGCCCCAGTTCATTTCTTAATAATTGCAGGCAGATTTGCCATACATGTATCATTAAGTAGCTTTGGGTTTGTCCCAGTACATTTCTTTATTATAAGAGGCAGACATGCCATACATGGATCATAAAGAAGTTTGGGGTTTGCCCCAGTGCATTTCTTCATTATAAGAGGCAGATATGCCATACATGGACCATAAAGAAGCTTGAGGTTTGCCCCAGTGCATTTCTTTATTATAAGAGGCAGATATGCCATACATGTATCATTAAGTAGCTTGGGGTTCGCCCAAGTACATTTCTTTATTATAAGAGGCAGATATGTCATACATGTATCATTACGTAGCTTGGGGTTTGCCCCAGTGCATTTCATTATTCCTGACGTAGCTTGGGGTTTGCCCCATTGCATTTCTTTAATGTTGCAGGCAGATTTGCCATACATGTATCATAAAGTAGCTTCGGGTTTGCCTCAGTACATTTCTTTATTATAAGGGGCAGATATGCCATACGTGTATCATTACGTAGCTTGGGGTTTGCCCCAGTGCATTTCTTTATTATTGCAGGCAGATATTCCATACATGTATCGTTACGTAGCTTGGAGGTTATCCAAGTGCATTTCTTTATTATAAGAGGCAGATATGTCATACATGTATCATGAAGAAGCTTGGGGTTTGCCCCAGGACATTTCTTTATTACAAGCGGCAGATATGCCATACATGTATCTTAAAGAAGCTTGGGATTTGCCCCAGTACATTTCTTTATTATAAGAGGCAGATATGCCATACATGTATCAGTAAGAAGCTATAGGTTTGCCCCAGTACATTTCTTTATTTTAAGAGGCATATATGCCATACATGTGTCAGTAAGTAGTTTGTGGTTTGCCCCAGTGCTTTTCTTTATTATTAGAGGCAGATATGCAATGCATGTATCAGTAAATTGTTTGAGGTTTGCCCCAGTACATTTCTTTATTATAAGAGGCAGATATGCCATACATGTATCAGTAAGTAGCTTGAGGTTTGCCCCAGTACATTTCTTTATTATTGCAGGCAGATATGCCATACATGTATCATTACGTAGCTTGGGGTTTGCCACAGTATATTTCTTTATTATTAGAGGCAGATATGCCATACATGTATCATTACGTAGCTTGGGGTTTGCCCCTGTGCATTTCTTTATTATTAGAGGCAGATATGTCATACATGTATCATAAAGAATCTTTGGGTAGCCCCAGTATATTTTTATATTATGAGAGGCAGATATGCAATACATGTATCATTAAGTAGCTTGAGGTTTGGCCAAGTATATTTCTTTATTATAGGAGGCAGATATGCCATACATGGATCATAAAGAAGCTTGAGGTTTGCCCTAGTTCATTTCTTTATTATAAGAAGCAGATATGATATACATGGATCATAAAGAAGCTTGTGGTTTGCACCAGTACATGTTTTTGTTATTGCAGGCAGATACGCCATATATGTTTCATTAAGTAGCTTGGGGTTTGCCCATTACATTTCTATATTATAAGAGGCAGATAATCCATACATGTATCATCAAGAAGCTTGGAGTTTGCCCCAGTGCATATCTTTATTATAAGAGGCAGATATGAAGAATAAAGAATGATCATAAAGAAGCTTGGGGTTTGCCCCAGTGCATTTATTTATTACAAGAGGCAGATATGCCATACATGTATCATTAAGTAGCTTGGGGTTTGACTCAGTACATATCTTTATTTTTAGGGGCAGATATGCCATACATGTATCATTACTAAGCTTGGGGTTTGCCCGAATGCATTTCTTTATTATTGCAGGCAGATTTGCCATACATGTATCATTTAGTAGCTTGGGGTTTGCTCCAGTACATTTCTTTATTATAAGAGGCAGATATGCCATACATGGATCATAAAGAAGCTTGGGGTTTGCCCCAGTGTATTTCTTCATTATAAGAGGCAGATATGCCATACATGTATCATTAAGTAGCTTGGGGTTTGCCCCAGTGTATTTCTTCATTATAAGAGGCAGATATGCCATACATGGATCGTAAAGAAACTTGGGGTTTGCCCAAGTGCATATCTTTATTATTAGAAGCAGATATGTCATACATGTTTCATAAAGAAGCTTGGGGTTTGCCCCAGTACATTTCTTTATTATTAGAGGCAGATATGCAATACATGTATCATTACGTAGCTTGGGGTTTGCCACAGTACATTTCTTTATTATTAGAGGCAGATATGCCATACATGTATCATAACGTAGCTTGGGGTTTGCCCCAGTGCATTTCTTTATTATTAGAGGCAGATATGTCATACATGTATCATAAAGAGGCTTGGGGTTTTGCCCCAGTACATTTCTTTATTATTAGCGGCTGATATGCAATACATGTATCATTAAGTAGCTTGGGGTTTGTCCCACTATATTTCTTTATTATAAGAAGCAGATATGCCATACATGGATCATAAAGAAGCTTGGGGTTTCCCCAGTTCATTTCTTTATTATAAGAGGCAGATATGACATACATGGATCATACAGAAGCTTGGGATTTGCACCAGTACATGTTTTTGTTATTGCAGGCAGATATGCCATATATGTATCATTAAGTAGCTTGGGGTTTGCCCCCGTACATTTCTATATTATAAGAGGCAGAGAAGCCATACATGGATCATAAAGAAGCTTGGGGTTTGCCCCAGTGCATTTCTTTATTATAAGAGGCAAATATGCCATACATGGATTTTAAAGAAGTTTGGGGTTTGCCCCAGTGCATTTCTTTATTATAAGAGGCAGATATGCCATACATGTATCATTAAGTAGCTTGGAGTTTGCCCCAGTACATATCTTTATTATTAGAGGCAGATATGCCATACATGTATCATTACGAAGCTTTGGGTTTTTCCCGAGTGCTTTTTTTTATTATGGCAGCCAGATTTGCCATACATGTATCATTAAGTAGCTTGGGGTTTGCCCCAGTTCATTTCTTTATTATAAGAGGCAGATATGACATACATTGATCATAAAGAAGTTTGGGGTTTGCCCCAGTGTATTTCTTCATTATAAGAGGCGGATATGCCATACATGGATAATAAAGAAGCTTGAGGTTTGCCCCAGTGCATTTCTTTATTAGAAGAGGCAGATATGCCATACATGTATCATTAAGTAGCTTCAGGTTTGCCCCAGTACATTTCTTTATTATTAGAGGCAGATATGCCATACATGTATCATTACGTAGCTTGGAGTTTGCCCAAGTGCATTTCTTTATTATTGCAGGCAGATTTGCCATATATGTATCATTAAGTAGTTTGGTGTTTGCTCCAGTACATTTCTTTATTATAAGCGGCAGATATGCCATACATGGATCATTAAGAAGCCTTGGGTTTGCCCAGTGCATTTCTTCATTATAAGAGACAGATATGCCATACATGGATCATAAAGTAGCTTGGGGTTTGCCCCAGTGCATTTCTTTATTATTAGAAGCAGATATGTCATACATGTATCATAAAGAAGCTTAGGGTTTGCCCCAGTACATTTCTTTATTATTAGAGGCAGATATGCAATACATGTATCATTACGTAGCTTGGGGTTTGCCCCAGTGCATTTCTTTATTACAAGAGGCAGATATACCATACATGTATCAGTAAGTAGCTTGAGGTCTGCCCCAGTGCGTTTCTTTATTATTAGAGGCAGATATGCAATACATGTATCAGTAAATAGCTTGAGGTTTGCCCCAGTGCGTTTCTTTATTATTAGAGGCAGATATGCAATACATGTATCAGTAAGTAGTTTGAGGTTTGCCCCAGTACATTTCTTTATTATAAGAGGCAGATATGCCATACATGTATCAGTTAGTAGCTTGAGGTTTGCCCCAGTGCGTTTCTTTATTATTAGCGGCAGATATGCAATACATGTATCAGTAAGTAGTTTGAGGTTTGCCCAGGTACATTTCTTTATTTTAAGAGGCAGATACGCCATACATGTATCAGTAAGTAGCTTGAGGTTTGCCCCAGTACATTTCTTTATTATTGCAGGCAGATATGCCATACATGTATCATTACGTAGCTTGGGGTTTGCCCCAGTACATTTCCTTATTATTAGAGGCAGATATGCCATACATGTATCATTACGTAGCTCAGGGTTTGCCCCAGTGCATTTCTTTATTATTAGATGCAGATATGCAATGCATGTATCAGTAAATTATTTGAGGTTTGCCCCAGTACATTTCTTTATTATAAGAGGCAGAGATGCCATACATGTATCAGTAAGTAGCTTGAGGTTTGCCCCAGTACATTTCTTTATTATTGCAGGCAGATATGCCATACATGTATCATTACGTAGCTTTGGGTTGGCCACAGTACATTTCTTTATTATTAGAGGCAGTTAGCCATACATGTATCATTACGTAGCTTGGGGTTTGCCCCATTACATTTCTTTATTATAAGAGGCAGTGTCATTTAGTAGGTTGGGGTTTGCCAAGTACATTTCGTTATTATTGCAGGCAGATATGCCATACATGTATCATTTAGTAGCTTGGGGTTTGACCCAGTGCATTTCTGTTTTTTTATAAAAGCAGATATGCCTACATGGATCATAAAGTAGCTTGGGGTTTGCCCCATTACATTTCTTTATTATAAGAGGCAGATATGCCATACATGTATCATAAACTAGCTTTGGGTTTGTCCCAGTGCATTTCTTTATTATAAGAGGCAGATATGCCATACATGTATCATTAAGTAGCTTGGGGTTTGCACCAGTGCATTTCTTTATTATAAGAGGCAGATATGCCATACATGTATCAGTAAGTAGCTTGAGGTTTGCCCCAGTGCGTTTCTTTATTATTAACGGCAGATATGCAATACATGTATCAGTAAGTAGTTTGAGGTTTGCTCAGGTACATTTCTTTATTTTAAGAGGCAGATATGCCATACATGTATCAGTAAGTAGCTTGAGGTTTTCCCCTAGTACATTTCTTTATTATTGCAGGCAGATATGCCATACATGTATCATTACGTAGCTTGGGGTTTGCCCCAGTACATTTCCTTATTATTAGAGTAGAAGTAAAACAAAGATCAGGAATTGATACAATTAACTTACTCCATCCATAAAAGACACCAAAGGGAAAGAAATACAAACATTAAGCGACCAGACCATAATGGAAACCTAAACACAGGAAGGCCATATGGACAGTTACTTTCCCACAAAATGGCCATATGGCCATCCAAAATTAAAAGACACAAGTGATACACACAGTAAGTAACAAACAACAACATAAATAAATCGCGACAGAAGAGCCGCCTTGGAACGGTCAGTGGAAGATTTCCACTGGGGGGCTTAAATCGATTTTACGTGGCCACAATCCTCGCCCTTACTTCCGTCGCGATTTAGACAAATAATTAGTTCAGTCCGCATGAAGGCCTCCTAACTCATCAGTGCAACATCTCCGTGAACACAGAAATCAAAGAACCACAGAGGTGAGACAACGGTGAGGACTCGACAGCAAGAAACCACTGAAATGCTGGAGCAAAAGAAAACCAACAGTTAGACTCCTATGAGCCCGACAAGAGACAGAGCATCAGGCACCAACCAACATTATCTCTTTAATTTTCAATAAGCCTTTACGTTGGAGCCGTCATAGAATCTGAGGCTTGACCCACCGGCGTGCAATTAAAGAGGGAAGCAAAGTTGCCAACCGTGATTGGGTTAACTACCATGCATGCAGTCTGTCGTATAATATCCATGTTGTACCCAATCTTTTTATATCGAAGAATGATTTTACGAAATTGGGTGCTGAAGTCATTGCGGTTATATATTTTTCTGAATTTATATACTAAGAGGCAGATATGCCATACATGTATCATTACGTAGCTAAGAGTTTGCCCCAGTGCATTTCTTTATTATTAGATGCAGATATGCAATGCATGTATCAGTAAATTATTTGAGGTTTGCACCATTACATTTCTTTATTATAAGAGGCAGAGATGCCATACATGTATCAGTAAGTAGCTTGAGGTTTGCCCCAGTACATTTCTTTATTATTGCAGGCAGATATGTCATACATGTATCATTACGTAGCTTGGGGTTTGCCACAGTACATTTCTTTATTATTAGAGGCAGATATGCCATACATGTATCATTACGTAGCTTGGGGTTTGCCCCATTACATTTCTTTATTATAAGAGGCAGTGTCATTAAGTAGCTTGGGGTTTGCCAAGTACATTTCTTTATTATTGCAGGCAGATATGCCATACATGTATCATTTAGTAGCTTGGGGTTTGACCCAGTGCATTTCTGTTTTTTTATAAAAGCAGATATGCCTACATGGATCATAAAGTAGCTTGGGGTTTGTCCCATTACATTTCTTTATTATAAGAGGCAGATATGCCATACATGTATCATAAACTAGCTTGGGGTTTGTCCCAGTGCATTTCTTTATTATAAGAGGCAGATATGCCATACATGTATCATTAAGTAGCTTGGGGTTTGCCCCAGTACATTTCTTTCTTATTAGAGGCAGATATGCCAGACGTGTATCATTACGTCGCTTGGAGTTTGCCCAAGTACATTTCTTTATTATGAGAGGAAGATATGCCATATATTCGTAGGTAGCTTTGGGTTTGCCCGAGTACATTTCTTTATTATTGCAGGCAGATACGCCATATATGTATCATTAAGTAGCTTGGGGTTTGCCCTAGTATATTCCTTTATTATAAGAGGCAGATATGCCATACATGGATCATAAAGAAGCTTGGGGTTTGCACCAGTACATTTCTTTATTATAAGAGGCAGATATGCCATACATGTATCATTACGTAGCTTGGGGTTTGCCCCAGTACATTTCTTTATTATCAGACGCATAAATGCCATGCATGTATCGTTACGTAGCTTGGGGGTTGCCCCAGTGCATATCTTTATTATTGGGGGCAGATTTGCCACACATGTATCATTAAGTAGCTTGAGGTTTGCCCCAGTACATTGATTTATTATAAGAGGTAGATATGCCATACATGTATCATTTCGTAGCTTGGGGCTTGCCCCAGTACATTACTTTATTATTGCAGGCAGATATGCCACACATGTATCATTAAGTAGCTTGAGGTTTGCCCCAGTGCATTTCTTTATTATAAGAGGCAGATATGCCATACATGTATCAGTAAGTAGCTTGAGGTTTGCCCCAGTCCGTTTCTTTATTATGAGAAGCAGATATTTCATACGTGTATCAGTAAGTAGCTTGAGGTTTGCCCCAGTGCGTTTCTTTACTATTAGAGGCAGATATGCAATACATGTATCAGTAAGTAGCTTGAGGTTTGCCCCAGTACATTTATTTATTATAAGAGGCAGATATGCCATACATGTATCAGTAAGTAGCTTGAGGTTTGCCCCAGTACATTTCATAATTATTAGAGACTGATATGCCATACAGGTATCAATACGTAGCTTGGGGTTTGCCCCAGTGCATTTCTTTATTATAAGAGGCAGATATGCAATACATGTATCATTACGTAGCTTGGAGTTTGCCCTAGTACATTTCTTTATTATTAGAGGCAGATATACCATACATGGATCATCAAGTAGCTTGGGGTTTGCCCCAGTACATTTCTTTATTATAAGAGGCAGAAACGACAAACATGTATCATAAAGCGGTTTACCCCAGTGCATTTCTTTATTATTGCAGGCAGATATGCCATACATGTATCAGTAAGTAGCTTGGGGTTTGCCCCAGAACATTTCTTTATTATTAGAGGCAGATATGCCATGCATGTATCGTTACGTAGCTTGGGGGTTTCCCCAGTGCATTTCTTTATTTTTAGGGGCAGATTTGCCACACATGTATCATTAAGTAGCTTGGGGTTTGCCCCAGTACATTGCTTTATTATAAGAGGTAGATATGTCATACATGTATCATTCGTTAGCTACGGGCTTGCCCAGTGCATTTCTTTATTATTGCAGGCAGATATGCCATACATGTATCATTAAGTAGCTTGAGGTTTGCCCCAGTGTATTTCTTTATTATAAGAGGCAGATATGCCATACATGTATCAGTAAGTAGCTTGGGGTTTGACTCAGTGCATTTCTTCTTTTTATAAAAAGCAGATATGCCATACATGGATAATAAAGTAGCTTGGGGTTTGCCCCAGTACATTTCTTTATTATTAGAGTCAGATATGACATACATGTATCATTACGTAGCTTGGGGCTTGCCCCAGTGCATTTCTTTATTATTGCAGGAAGATATGCCATACATGTATCATTAAGTAGCTTGATGTTTGCCCCAGTGTATTTCTTTATTATAAGAGGTAGATATGCCATACATGTATCAGTAAGTAGCTTGGGGTTTGACCCAGTGCATTTCTTATTTTTATAAAAAGCAGACATGCCATACATGGATAATAAAGTAGCTTGGGGTTTGCCCTAGTACATTTCTTTATTATTAGATGCAGATATGCCAAAAATGTATCATTAAGTAGTTTGGCCTTATGCCCCAGTACACTTCTATATTATAAGAGGCAGATATGCCATACATGTATCATAAACTAGCTTGGGGTTTGTCCCAGTGCATTTCTTTATTATTGCAGGCAGATATGCCATACATGTATCATTTAGTAGCTTTGGGTTTGACCCAGTGCATTTCTCCTTTTTATAAAAAGCAGATATGCCATACATGGATAATAAAGTAGCTTGGGGTTTGCCCCAGTACATTTCTTTATTATTAGATGCCGATATGCCAAAAATGTATCATTAAGTAGCTTGGGGTATGCCCCAGTACATTTCTTTCTTATTAGAGGCAGATAAGCCATACATGTATCATTACGTCGCTTGGGGTTTGCCCCAGTACATTTCCTTAATATAAGAGGCCGATATGGCATACATGTACATTTCTTTATTATTAGAGGAAGATATGCCATATATCGTAAGGTAGCTTTGGGTTTGCCCCAGTACATTTCTTTATTATTGCAGGCAGATCCGCCATACATGTATCATTAAGTAGCTTGGGGTTTGCCCCTGCATATTTCTTTATTATAAGAGGAAGATATGCCATACATGAATCATAAAGAAGCTTGGGGTTTGCCCCAATGCATTTCTTTATTATAAACGGCAGATATGCCATACACGTATCATTAAGTAGCTTGGGGTTTGCCCCAGTACATTTCTTTATTATTAGAGGCATATATGCCATAGATGTATTATTACGTAGCTTGGGGCTTGCCCAAGTGCATTTCTTTATTATTGCAGGCAGATTTACCATACATGTATCATTAAGTTGCTTGGGGTTTGCTCCAGTACATTTCTTTATTATAAGAGGCAGATATGCCATACATGGATCATAAAGAAGCTTGGGGTTTGCCCCAGTGCATTTCTTCATTATAAGAGACAGATGTGCCATACATGGATCATAAAGAAGCTTGGGGTTTGCCCTAGTGCATTTCATTATTATTAGAAGCAGATATGTCATACATGTATCATAAAGAAGCTTGGGGTTTGCCCCAGTACATTTCTTTATTATTAGAGGCAGATATGCAATACATGTATCATTACGTAGCTTGGGGTTTGCCCCAGTGCATTTCTTTATTACAAGAGGCAGATATACCATACATGTATCAGTAAGTAGCTTGAGGTTTGCCCCAGTGCGTTTCATTATTATTAGAGGCAGATATGCAATACATGTATCAGTAATAAGCTTGAGGTTTGCCCCAGTGCGTTTCTTTATTATTAGAGGCAGATATGCCATACATGTATCATTATGTAGCTTGGGGATTGCCCCAATACATTTCTTAATTACAAGAGGCAGATATGCAATACATGTATCATTACGTAGCTTGGGGTTTGCCCCAGTACATTTCTTTAATATTAGAGGCAGATGTAACATACGTGGATCATAAAGTAGCTTGGGGTTTGCCCCAGTTCATTTCTTTATTATTGCAGGCAGATATGCCATACGTGTATCATTAAGTAGCTTGGGGATTGCCCCAATACATTTCTTAATTACAAGAGGCAGATTTGCAATACATGTATCATTACGTAGCTTGGGGTTTGCCCCAGTACATTTCTTTAATATTAGAGGCAGATGTAACATACGTGGATCATAAAGTAGCTTGGGGTTTGCCCCAGTTCATTTCTTTATTATTGCAGGCAGATATGCCATACATGTATCATTACGTAGCTTGGGGTTTGCCCCAGTACATTTCTTTAATATTAGAGGCAGATGTAACATACGTGGATCATAAAGTAGCTTGGGGTTTGCCCAAGTGCAATTCTTTATTATTAGAGGCAGATATATCATACATGTATCATTAAGAAGATTGGGGTTTGCCCCAGTACATTTCATTATTATTAGAGGCAGATATGCCATACATGTATCATTATGTAGCTTGGGGATTGCCCCCAATACATTTCTTAATTACAAGAGGCAGATATGCAATACATGTATCATTACGTAGCTTGGGGTTTGCCCCAGTACATTTCTTTAATATTAGAGGCAGATGTAACATACGTGGATCATAAAGTAGCTTCGGGTTTGCCCCAGTTCATTTCTTTATTATTGCAGGCAGATATGCCATACATGTATCATTAAGTAGGTTGGGGTTTGCGGCAGTAAATTTCTTTATTATAAGAGGCAGATATGCCATACATGGATCATAAAGAAGCTTGGGGTTTGCCCCAGTGCATTTCTTCATTATAAGAGGCAAATATGCCATACATGGATCATAAAGAAGCTTGGGGTTTGCCCCAGTGCATTTCATTATTATTAGAAGCAGATATGTCATACATGTATCATAAAGAAGCTTGGGGTTTGCCCCAGTACATTTGTTTATTATTAGAGGCAGATATGCAATACATGTATCAGTAAGTAGTTTGAGGTTTGCCCCAGTACATTTCTTTATTATAAGAGGCAGATATGCCATACATGTATCAGTAAGTAGCTTGAGGTTTGCCCCAGTTCGTGTCTTTAATATTAGAGGCAGATATGCAATACATGTATCAGTAAGTAGTTTGAGGTTTGCCCAGGAACATTTCTTTATGATGAGAGGCAGATATGCCATACATGTATCAGTAAGTAGCTTGAGGTTTGCTCCAGTACATTAATCCGCAAGCTACTTAATGATACATGTATGGCATATCTGCGTCCAATAATAAAGAAATGCACTGGGGCAAACCCCAATCTAGTTAATGATACATGAATGGCATATCTGCCTGCAATAATAAAGAAATGAACTGGGGCAAACCCCAAGCTACTTTATGATCCACGTATGTTACATCTGCCTCTAATAATAAAGACATGTACTGGGGCAAACCCCAAGCTACGTAATGAAACATGTATTGCATATCTGCCTCTTGTAATTAAGAAATGTACTGGGGCAATCCCCAAGCATGCATCTTTAAGTAGGTCGTGTTTACTCCAGTGCATTTCTTTATTATAAGGGGCAGATTTGCCATACATGTATCATTAAGTAACTTTGGGTTTCTTCCAGTGCATTTTGTTTATTATTAGGAGCAGACATCCCATACATGGACCTTTAAGTAGCTTTGGGTTTGCCCAGTGCATTTCTTTATTATTGGAGGCAGATATGCCATACATAGATCTTCACGTAGCTTAGGATTGCTCAAATATAGAACTGTTATTTAAATGATAAGTAGAATATTGCACGACGAGAAGCTTGGAGTTTGACCCCATGCATTTTTTTATTAATAGAGGCAGATACGCCATACATGGATCATTAAGTAGCTTGGGGTTTGCCCCAGTCCATTTCCTTATTATTGGAGGCAGACATGCCATGCATGGATCTTTAAGTAGGTTGGGGTTTGCCCCATCGTATTTTGTATTATTAGAGGCAGATATGCCAAACATGTATAATTAAGTAGTTTGGGGTTTGCCCAAGTGTATTTTTATTATGGGCAGATATACCATACATAGATCACTAAGTAGCCTGGGGTTGCCCCAGTGGATTATATTTATTATCAGGGGTAGACATACCATACAAGGATCTTTAAGTAGCTTGGGGATTTCCCAAGTACATGTCTTTATTATTGGTGGCAGATATGCCATAAATGGATCTTTAAGTAGCATTAAATTGCTCCAATATAGTACTGTTATTTAAATGATAAGTAGAATGTTGAACGACGAGAAGCTTGGTGTTTGCCCCAGTGCATTTTATGAATTGTTAGAGGCAGATATGCCATACATGTATCATTAAGTAGCTTGGGGTTTGTCCCAATGCTTTTCTTTATTATTAGAGGCAGATATGCAGTACATGTATCATTACGTAGCTTGGGGTTTGCTCCAGTGAATTTCTTTATTTTTGGGGACAGACATGCCATACATGCATCTTTAAGTAGGTTGGGTTTACTCCAGTGCATTTCTGTATTATAAGGGGCAGATGTGCCGTACATGGATCTTAAATAGCTTGGGGATTGCCCCAGTACATGTCTTTATTATTGGTGGCAGATATGCCATAAATGGATCTTTAAGTAGCATGAAATTACTCAAATATAGTACTGTAATTTAAATGATAATAAGAATGTTGAACGACGAGAAGCTTGGTGTTTGCCCCAGTGCATTTTATGAATTGTTAGAGGCAGATATGCCATACATGTATCATTAAGTAGCTTGGGGTTTGTCCCAATGCTTTTCTTTATTATTGCAGGCAGGTATGCAATACATGTATCATTACGTAGCTTGGGGTTTGCCCCAGTACATTTCCTTGATATTAGAGGCCGATATGCCATACATGTATCATTACGTAGCTCAGGGTTTGCCCCAGTGCAATTCTTTATTATTAGAGGCAGATATATCATACATGTATCATTAAGAAGATTGGGGTTTGCCCCAGTACATTTCATTATTATTAGAGGCAGATATGCCATACATGTATCATTACGTAGCTTGGGGATTGCCCCAGTACATTTCTTAATTACAAGAGGCAGATATGCAATACATGTATCATTACGTAGCTTGGGGTTTGCCCCAGTACATGTCTTTATTATTAGAGGCAGATGTAACATACGTTGATCAAAAGTAGCTTGGGGTTTGCCCCAGTTCATTTCTTTATTATTGCAGGCAGATATGCCATTTATGTATCATTAACTAGATTGGGGTTTGCCCCAGTGCATTTCTTTATTATTGGACGCAGATATGCCATACATGTATCATTAAGTAGCTTGCGGATTGTCCCAATGCGTTTCTTTATTATTGGAGGCAGATATGCCATAAATGGATCCTCAAGTAGCATGAAAATGCTCCAATATAGCACTGTTATTTAAATGATAAGTAGAATGTTGAACGACGAGAAGCTTGGAGTTTGCCCCAGTGCATTTTTTTAATTGTTAGAGGCGTATATGCCATACATGTATAGTTAAGTAGCTTAGGTGTTTACCCCAGTGCATTTCTTTGTTATTTGAGGCAGATATGCCATACATGTATCATTACGTAGCTTCGGGTTTGCCCCAGTGCATTTCTTTATTTTTGGAGGCAGACATGCCATACATGCATCTTTAAGTAGGTCGTGTTTACTCCAGTGCATTTCTGTATTATAAGGGGCAGATTTGCCATACATGTATCATTAAGTAACTTTTGGTTTGTTCCAGTGCATTCTGTTTATTATTAGGAGCAGACATCCCATACATGGACCTTTAAGTAGCTTTGGGTTTGCCCAGTGCATTTCTTTATTATTGGAGGCAGATATGCCATACATAGATCTTCGCGTAGCTTAGGATTGCTCAAATATAGAACTGTTATTTAAATGATAAGTAGAATGTTGCACGACGAGAAGCTTGGAGTTTGACCCCATGCATTTTTTTATTATTAGAGGCAGATACGCCATACATGGATCATTAAGTAGCTTGGGGTTTGCCCCAGTCCATTTCCTTATTATTGGAGGCAGACATGCCATGCATGGATCTTTAAGTAGGTTGGGGTTTGCCCCATTGTATTTTGTATTATTAGAGGCAGATATGCCATACATGTATCATTAAGTAGTTTGGGGTTTGCCCAAGTGTATTTTTTATTAAGGGCAGATATACCATACATAGATCACTAAGTAGCCTGGGGTTGCCCCAGTGGATTATATTTATTATCAGGGGTAGACATACCATACAAGGATCTTTAAGTAGCTTGGGAATTGTCCCAGTACATGTCTTTATTATTGGTGGCAGATATGCCATAAATGGATCTTTAAGTAGCATGAAATTGCTCCAATATAGTACTGTTATTTAAATGATAAGTAGAATGTTGAACGACGAGAAGCTTGGTGTTTGCCCCAGTGCATTTTATGAATTGTTAGAGGCAGATATGCCATACATGTATCATTAAGTAGCTTGGGGTTTGTCCCAATGCTTTTCTTTATTATTAGAGGCAGATATGCCATACATGTATCATTACGTAGCTTGGGGTTTGCCCCAGTGAATTTCTTTATTTTTGGAGGCAGACATGCCATACATGCATCTTTAAGTAGGTTGAGTTTACTCCAGTGCATTTCTGTATTATAAGGGACAGATGTGCCATACATGGATCTTAAATAGCTTGGGGATTGCCCCAGTACATGTCTTTATTATTGGTGGCAGATATGCCATAAATGGATCTTTAAGTAGCATGAAATTACTCCAATATAGTACAGTAATTTAAATGATAATTAGAATGTTGAACGACGAGAAGCTTGGTGTTTGCCCCAGTGCATTTTATGAATTGTTAGAGGCAGATATGCCATACATGTATCATTAAGTAGCTTGTGGTTTGTCCCAATGCTTTTCTTTATTATTAGAGGCAGATATGCCATACATGTATCATTACGTAGCTTGGGGTTTGCCCCAGTGAATTTCTTTATTTTTGGAGGCAGACATGCCATACATGCATCTTTAAGTAGGTTGAGTTTACTCCAGTGCATTTCTGTATTATAAGGGACAGATGTGCCATACATGGATCTTAAATAGCTTGGGGTTTGCCCCAGAGCTTTTCTTTATTTTTGGTGGCAGACATACCATACAGTCATCTTTAAGTACTTTGGGGGTTTCCCCCCAGTGCATTTTTTTAAGAGGCAGATTTGCCATACATAGATCTTTAAGTAGCTTGGGAGTGCTCCAATATGGTACTGTAATTTAAATGTTAAGCTTAGGTTTGCCACAGTGCATTTCTTTGTTATAAGAGGCAGACATGCCATCCATGGATCTGTAAGTAGCTTTGGGTGGCTTCAATATAGTACTGTAATTTATATGTAAAGTAGACATCGGCCAGTTGTGCCAAAACTGCGTCTTAAACGTGCAAACCAGTACACAAAGTTTCATGAACAATAGAAACAAAGCAATGATC
Source organism: Lucinisca nassula (assembly GCA_963580285.1). Taxonomy (NCBI): domain Eukaryota; kingdom Metazoa; phylum Mollusca; class Bivalvia; order Lucinida; family Lucinidae; genus Lucinisca; species Lucinisca nassula. The sequence continues at coordinate 56,884,432 of OY757014.1, read as the reverse complement.
AGGAATTGATGCAATTCACTTACACCCTCACAAGAGACCCAAATGGAAAGAAGCATAAACACAAGGTAACCAGACCACAATGGAAACAACAGCATAGGAGAGTCAAAAGGATGGCTACTTTCCCACAAACTGGCCAACTTGCTATCCAACATAAAAAAAGAAATACATATAATAAGTGACAAACAATTACACAAATAAACGCCACAGAAGAACCGCATTGTAAGTAAACATACTTCCACTCGGGATATAAATCGATTTACGCTGCTGTATTCCCAGCCTTTACTTCTGAACTATTCTCCTACTATTAGACCCAAGATTTTACATATATAAAAAAATTGTTAGAATTGACAGCCTCGTTATGGAATTGTAAAGTGGTCTTATATGCAACAAAGTTTAGCCTATCCAGACTACAGGTTTCCTTAAAACCCCGGCCTAAAACAGCCTTAGAATAAACTTTAGCTAATGCTGGATATGAGAATATAATTGGCTATAAATAAACAATTCAATTTACATTCTTTCAAAGATTTATTAAATCATTTAAACCAGCTTTATGTGTATATTTTGAACGTATGAAGCCATCGAACTTATAAACATATAGAAAATGAAATGTGCCTGTATCTCTATGTTCTAAAACGGCTTCACTACTAAAAGTAGATCATCAGAAGAACATTTACAATATGGAATTAATGTTGTTAACAACTAAAGCAACAGCATTGTAATTGTTCTTATGATGTTCATTTTACTGTGAATCGGATTAGTGATATACAGAAACAGGCACATTTCAGACTTAGACAAATGTCCCAAAACAACATTGTTATATGTAAACAGTAAACAACATCAACACAAGCACTGTTTAATGGTATTTTTATCATTGCTTACCGGTTTCAGATCTTCATGACCTCAAGATCTGAAACCGATTGGCAACAATAAAATATTATTAAATAGCACATATGGTAATGTTCTTTACTGATAATATATCCAGATTTTTCAACGTTTAATTTTATTATTATCGAAGACTCCATACCAGATGAAACTGTAAGTTACAATAAGGAGGGAAAATGCACTCTCTCCAGCAAAAATCTAACCTAGTATGAAAATAGCCTGTTTTCCTTAATCGGTTTCAACACTACACGTAGTGTACACGTACATCATCAGAAGATCAAATACAATATGGAAGTAAAGATATAAGCGCCAACTGCAAAGACGATATAAAAACAATGTAATTGTTCTTATGATGATCTGCATGTAATTGTGAACCACATTTAGAAAATTTAGGTACGGTGACATTTTTTTAATTCACATATCTTTATATACGCATTTAAATACGAGCGGCATGTGAGGAAAACCTGGCGTACACAGCCATTAAAATCACATGATTAAGTATACACACATTAAAATTGAACTTCTTAAGGCAATTCCTCATATTCCAGTTTCTCCAATTATGGACTCTTTCCAACAATAATGTTCATTATTGGATCGAAGACTACATATCGGATGAAACGGGAAGCTAAATTAAGGAAAGAAATATACCCTTCCTCCAGTTTAATTTCAAACGACAATGAAATGTGCCTCTATCGGCATTTTCTAAAAAAGATTCATTACTAAAAGTAGATCATCAGAAGAACAATAACAATATGGAATTAATGCTATTTGCACCTAAGGCAATGGCGTTATAAACAACATGGTAATTGTTTTTATGATGATGAACATTTAGTTGTGAATCGGATTATTGATATACAAAACCAGGCACAATTGACTTATACAAATGTCCCCCCCCCCCCCCCAAAAAAAAAAGATTGTCATATGTAAAAAGTAAACAGCATGAACACAAGGACTGTTATAATGATTTTTTTTTATTGTTTACCGGTTTCAGATATTCATGACCTCAACATCTGAAGCCGGCTGGCAGCAATTAAAATGCCATAAAATATTGCATGTGCTAATGTTGTTTACTGATTACATATATGCACAGAAAAAATTAAGGGAATAGACATGCGTACACAGCTACACGATAAAAAGCACACAGTAGTGTTCAACAGAATTTTATGAATTCCTTATATTACAATTTCTTCAATGATGGAATCTATTAGCAAATGATGTTAAATATTTTAGCGAAGATTCCATACCAGATGAAACTGTTAGCTACAATTAGGATGAGAAAGGCACTCCCTCCAGTACAAATTTCACATAACATTACATGTGTCTGCATTCTCTAAATCGGTTTCAACAAAACAGGTATATTATGAGAAGAACAATTTTAATATGTAAGTTAAGATATTAGCGTCAACTGCAACGACGTTATAAAAGATTGTATTTGTTCTTTTGGTGCTCTCCATTTAGTTGTTAACCGGATTTAGAAAAAAAACAGGTACGGGTACATTTATTGTTGCATTTCTACATATCTTTATATAAACAAATATTAATATCACAAGATTAAGTATACACACATTTAAAATGAATTTCTTAAAGCAATTCTCATATTCAAGTTTCTCAAAACATGGAATCCTTAATAAAAATAATGTTCATAATTGGATCTAAACTACATTTCGAATCAAACTGGAAGCTGAAATTAGAAAAGAAATAGACACCACAACAAGTATAACTTTGAAAGAGAATGAAATGCCTGAATCTGTATTTTCTAAAACAGCTTTATTACTAAACGTAGATCATCAGACGAACAATTACAATATGGAATCTATGCTGTTAGCAACTAAAGCAACGTCATTATAAACAAAATTGTAATTGTTCTTATGATGATGTACATTTAGTTGTGAATCGGATTAGTGATATACAGATACAGGCACAATTCAGTTTTAGACAAACGTCCCAAAACAAGATTGTTACATGTAAAAAGTAACAACATTAACCCAAGGACTTTTTAATGGTATTTTTATTATTGCTAACCAGTTTCAGATCTTCATGACCTCCAGTTCTGAAACCGTTTGGCAACATTAAAAATCCTATTAATTAGTGATTGTGCTAATATATATGCGCAGCAAAATGTAGAGAAAGATACTTCGTACATAGCTGCAGGATAAGAAAGCACAGAGTAGTGCACGACATGATTTTATGAATTTGTCTTATTCAAGTGTCTTCAATTATGGAATCTTTTTGCAAAGAATGTTCATGTTAAGTAAACTAAGGTGAAAAAAGGGACTTCTTCCAGGAGAAATTTAACCTTGCATCAAATGTGCCTGCATATTGTTAATCGGTTTCAACATAACAGGTAGATCTTCAGAAGAACAGTTACAATATGAAAGTAGCAGATATAAGCGTCAGCTGCAACGACGTTATAAAAACATTGTAATTGTTCTTATGATGTTCTGCATTTAGTTGTGAACCGGATTTTTGAAATACAGATAAGGGAACATATATTTTGTCTTATTTCTACAAAAAGTTTACATATACATCTAAATTCGAGCGGCACATGTGAGGAAAAAGTGGCGTACACACCCATTTGTATCACAAAACTAATTTTCACAAGACTAAGTATACACACATTTAAACTGAACTTCTTAAAGCAATCCTTCATATTCCAGTTTCTCGAACTATGGAATGTTTAAAAAAATAATGTTCATTATTGGATCGTAGACTACATATCGGATGAAACTGGAAGCTGAAATAAATACAGATTTAGACACTTCTCCCAGTAAAACCTTAAAGGAGAATGAAATGTGCCTCTATCTGTATTTTCTAAAAAGTTTTTTTACAACAGGTTTATCATCAGAAGAACAATAACAATATGGCATTAATGATGATAATACCTATAGCAACGACATTATAAACAACATTGTAATTGCTCTTATGATGGTGAGCATTTTGTTGTAAATCGGAATAGTGCTATACAGAACCAAGCACAATTCAGTTTTAAAAAATGTCCCAAAACAAGATTATTATACGTAAAAAGTAAACAATATTCACACAAGGATTGTTTAATGGTAGTTGTGTTTTTGCTAACCAGTATATGATCTTTATGACCTCAAGATCTGAAACCAATTGGCAACAATAAAAATACTGTCAAATAGTTCATGGGTAATATTGTTTACTGACTACATACAAGCGGAGCAAATATAAAGGAAATAAACTTGCGTACACAGCTCCGAGACAAGAAAGCACACAGTGGTGCTCAACATGATGTTGCTAATTCCACACATTCCAACGTCTTCAATTATCGAATCGTTTAGCAAAGATTGTTTATAATTTTATCAAAGACTCATTACCAGCTGAAACTGTAAGGTAAGCTAAGGAGGAAAAAGGCACTCCCTCAAGTATAAATTTCACATAAAATATATTGTGCATGTATTCTCTAAATCGGTTTCAACACTACAGCTAGATTATCAGAAGAATGATTACCATATGTAAGTTAACTGCAACAGTGTAATTCTTCTTATGGTGATCTGCATTTTCGTTATTTCTACATATCATTATATTCACAGCCATTAATATCACAATATTAAGTACATACACATTAATATTGAACTTCTAAGCAATTCCTCATATTCCAGTTTCTCCAAATATGGAATATTTCAAACAATCATGTTCATTATTGGAACGATGACTATATATCGAAACAAACTGAAAGCCAAATTAAGAGAAGAAATAGACTCTTCCTCCAGTATAACTTTAAACGAGAATGAAATATGCCTCTATCTGTATTTTCTGAAACAGTTTCACAACTTGTAGTATGACTATTGTAAGTAGCGTCTCCAAAAGGACCTAAATATTGTTCGGGGATGTTAAACCTCAAATCAAACAAAATAATACATAAACAAATCCCTTAGAAACAAATATATATAAGGTTGGATATAATCACAAACAGTGCAAACAAAATAAATGAAAAACTAAGCGCTTTCGGCTTTCGCCTTCTTCAGATGTCAAAAACTCTGAAGAAGGCGAAAGCCGAAAGCGCTTAGTTTTTCATTTATTTTGTTTGCACTGTTTGTGATTATATCCAACCTTATACTAACCCCAAATCATAATTGTATCCAGTTATCGGATCCAGTGCCACCGAGTAGATTTTTTGTTTGATGTTTTGCCTCATTTCCCCCTTTATATATATGCACAAATAAATAAATAAATAAGACAATTTCTGATGTATCCACACACCACACTGTCCGGTTACAAAATGAAGAAGCTGACATCTGCAGAGCGGAAGTGGGCGGGATTGTCATACTACAAGCCAGTTATGATATTCCGCCTACCTCGAAATTGTAAACTGCTTATGTCTCGTTGAGCATACTATAACTATAACTTAAAGTAGATTTTCAATATGTAATTTATTCTGTTAGGCAACGGCGTTATAAACAACTTTATAATTGTTCTTATGATGATGTCCATTTAGTTGAGAATCGGATTAATGATATTCAGATATACAGATACAGCACAATTCAGTCTTAGATAAACGTCCCAGAACAAGATTACTATATGTAAAAATAGCCATCGGAAGAGATGGCAAATCCCCCGACCAAAAGCCAATATGGCCTTCAGAAGATTGTTCACCAATAGAAAGTGCAACAGAATTAAACCCGCAATATATCACAAAAGTATTGCAGTTATGACCAGCACAAGATTATACTCTCAGGGGAGATAACTAAACAAGAGGACCAAGCTAGTCTGTATCGCTCACCTGAGCTAACACATTCAAAGTTTAAGGAAGTGCCAACTTTTACTGAAGGCTTTATAGGAGGACATGGTGATGACAGGGTAAGCATTTTCTGAAAATCAAGTAGAATGTAACTCTATGATAAACAGGCTGACCTCACCGGTTTTCAAACTCATTCAAGCTTTTATTCCTGACTTGCTAAGAAGATCCGATCTAAACTGAAGTGGCTATGGTGATGACAAGTTCAAAAATAAGTTTTCAAACTCCTCCAAGCTTTCTGCCTGACTTCCTTGTTTGTAAGTTTCATCAAGATCCGTTCAAAACTAAAGGGGCAGCAGTGATGACAATGTCAAAAATAGGCATTTTCAGCAATTAAAGGCATGTCACTCTATGATAAATGTGCCGACTTGGCCGATATTCGAACTCACCTGAGGTTTTAATCCCAGCCACCTTACATGTAAGTTTCAGAAAGATCCGATCAGACTTGGCCAGTATTCAAACTCATCCAAGATTTTATTCCCAGCCACCTCACATATAAGTTTCAGAAAAATCCGATCAAAACTGAAGGGGCTACGGTGATGACAAGGGCAAAATTTGGCATTTTTAGCAATCAAAGGGATGTTACTCTAAAATAAATGAGCCGACCTGGCCGGTTTTCGAACTCATCCGAGGTTTCATCCCCAGCCACCTTAAATATAAGTTTCAGAAAAATCTGATCAAAACTGAAGGGGCTACGGTAATGACAAGGTCAAAAATCAACATTTTCAGCCACCAAAGGGACATAACTCTACGATAAATGAACTGACTTGACCTGTTTTCGAACTCATCCAAGATTTTATCACCAGCCACCTTACATATAAGTTTCAGAAAGATCCGATCAAAACTGAAGGGGCTACCGTGATGACAAGGTCAAAAATCAGCATTTTCAGCAATCAAAGGGACGTAACTCTATGATAAATGGGCCAACTTGGCCGGTATTCCAACTCATCCTAGGTTTTATCTCCATTCACCTTACATATAGGTTTCAGAAAGATTAGATCAAAACTGCAGGGGCTACAGTGATGACAAGGTAAAAAATCGACATTCACCTTACATATAGGTTTCAGAAAGATTAGATCAAAACTGCAGGGGCTACAGTGATGACAAGGTAAAAAATCGACATTTTCAGCATCAAAGGGACATAACTTTATAGCAAATGGGGCAACTTGGCCGGTTTTCGAACTCATCCGAGGTTTTATCCCCAGCCACCTTACATATAAGTTTCAGAAAGATCCGATCAAAACTGAAGGGGCTACAGTGATGACAAGGTCAAAAATCAACATTTTCAGCAATCAAAGGGACCTTACTCTATGATAAATAGGCCACCTTTGCTGGTATGCGAACTCATCCGAGGTTTTATCCCACGCCACCTTGCATATAAGTTTCAGAAAGATCCGATCAAAACTGAAAGGGCTACGGTGATGACAAGGTCAAAAATCGGCATTTTCAGCAATCAAAGGGATGTTACTCTGTGATAAATGGACCAACTTTGCTGGTTTTCGAACTCATCCGAGATTTTATCCTCAGCCACTTTACATATAAGTGTCAGAAAGATTCGATCAAAACTGAAATGGCTACAGTGATGACAAGGTCAAAAATCAGCATTTTCAGCAATCAAAGGGACGTTACTCTACCATATATGGGCCGACTTAGTCAGTTTTCGAACTCATCCGAGATTTTATCCCAAGCCACCTTACATATAAGTTTCAGAAAGATCCGATCAAAACTGAAGGGGCTACGGTGATGACAAGGTCGAAAATCGGCATTTTCAGCAATCAAAGGGGCGTAACTCTATGATAAATCATCGGCTTTGGCCGGTTTTCGAACTCATCCGAGGTTTTATCCCCAGCCACATTACATATAAGTTTCAAAAAAATCCGATCAAAACTGAAGGGGCTACGGTGATGACAAGGTCGAAAATTGTTATTTTCAGCAATCAAAGGGACGTAACTCTATGATAATTGGGCCGACTTGGCCGGTTTTCGAACTCATCCGAGTTTTTATCCCCTGTCACCTTAAATATAAGTTTCAGAAAGATCTGATCAAAACTGAAGGCGCTACGGTGATGACAAGCATTTTCACATAGTAAGTCTATGGGACCTTGTGGTTACCATAGGAACCAAAGTTTTAAAGCGATTTCGAAAAAAAGTTTATGTCATCAATGCCCCACCAGAGGCATGCTACAGATGAGAAATGATTGAGATCAGCCTGCAGGATATAGAGATATAGCTGCTCAAAAGTGTGGACCGACGACGGATGGACGACGGAGGACCCACTATACTATAAGCTCCCCTGCAGCCTTCGGCCCAGGTGAGCTAAAAACCAGGACACTCAGAAATGTGGTTCTTGCGCATGACATGCCTGCTTAAGCTCGTGTATTTCTGTTCAAAGTACCATCGATATGTTTCAAAAGGTATTGGAGATATGGTGATCACAAGCTGGTCATACTGTTAGATTGGAAGGGTAGATAACTAAAATACCACAGCACAAACACTTGTAGTTCTTGCACATGACATCCTTTCTGTACCTTGTATACAATTGTGCCAAGTTCCTTCAATATATCTCAGTGTGTTGGAGTTATGGCCATCACAAGGTTATATTGCCAGGGGAGATAACTAAAAAACCAGAGCACCCAGAGTTGTAATTCTTGAGCATGACACACCTGCTTAACCTCATGTACATCTTCATTAAGTACCACAAATATGTCTCAAATGGTATTGTAGGTACGATGATCACAAGGTTGTCATACTGTTATATTGGAAGGGGAGATAACTCAAATATCATGGCACCCAGAGTTGTAGTTCTTAGGCATGAAGGGCCGTCTCAACGTTGTATACAATTGTGCCAAGTACCATCAATATATCTCAAAGGGTATTGGAGTTATGGCCATCACAAGGTTATATTGTCAGGGGAGATAATTAAAAAACCAGGGCCCCCAGAGTTGTGGTTCTTGCACGTGACACACCTGCTTAACCTCGTGTACAACTGTACCAAGTATCATCAATATATCTCAAAGAGTGTTGGAGATGTGGCCATCACAAGGTAGTGATTCTATATTATTGGAAGGGGAGATAACATAAAAAACATGGCACCCAGAGTTGTGGTTATTGTGCATGACACACCTACTCAGCCTTGTGAACAACTGTGCCAGGTATCATCAATATATCTTAAAGGGTATTGGAATTATGGCCATCACAAGGTTGTCACTCTATTTTATTGGAAGGGGAGATAACTCCAACACCATGGCAACCAGAGTTGTGGTTCTTGTGCATGACACGCCGTCTCAGCCTTGTGAACAACTGTGCCAGGTACCACTAGGAGAAAGACTACCTGTTAGCACTACCTTCCCTAGCCTACCTTATCGTACCTTACCTATCCTACCCTAAGGTAGATTTGTTTGTTTGCGTTGGGGTTAAACGGCCAAATCAAGAATATTTTAGGTCATTTTTGAGCCAGTCAGTTTACCTATCCAAATTTTTCCTGGGCAGGCTTATACATAAGCGGTTATCCAGTACAGTGCACATTCTTTTGCCAGGAACTGACAAGTGCCCTTCTTGAATCAGCAGAAGGGAGAGAATGACAATATAAAAGATTTCATGATCAATCTCAACGAAAGAATGTTGCTGGCTCCGGCAGGTACTGAATCCGCGTCTTCTTGATCCCCAGTCAGACGCGCATCTGACTGAGCTACTGAGGCCAGCACCCTAAGGTAGAGCCTACCGTACATACTTTGCTATACTCTGCTGGTGAGGGAAGGGTACCCTACCCTCGCCAGTAGGGTGACCATACCCCACTTACACTAACTACAGTATGACCTACTCTACCAAATTTTACAGTTACCTACCCTAACCTAGCCTAAGGTAGGGTAGACTATACTAGGGTACTTTACACCCTACACTAACCAGTACTGTGACCATACCTTACCTTTTTCAATACCATCATGCCTACCCTTAGTGTATCAGACCATACTTCAAACTAGGTACCATAGTGTAGGCTAGGCTAGACTAGTCTAAGGAAGGGTACTCTACCACTGTCCTAACTAGAACGACAACTGTATTTATCCCACACCACCCTGCCTTCCAGGTAGAGTAAGGTAGACTGTTCTAGCCAAGAAATGCTTGACCCTAGCCTAACCCACCCTTGCCTATCATATCTTACCTTAGCCTATCCTACCCTAGGGTAGAACCTACCAAACTGACTAGGGAAGGGTACTCTAAAAATCAAAGATGGTTGCCAGCCGCCATGTGATCTCAAAGGAGCTATGATACTAATTGCAACCATATTAAATTTTGTCAACAAACTGGAATCAGACTTTTCGGCTTGCAAAGTATGTAACAGGTCGACAGATTGGCTCGGAATTTCACTGCTTCCACGCAGAGCTGAATCCGACATGCACACGAGTACTGGTAATTCGCTTAGAAGATTTAAGCCTGCCCAGGCAAAGCAGTGCGAGTGTCGGACCGTCCATGCTTATAAACCCTATTGGTTTCATTGGGCGACAGGGCTTGAGATGTCATTTCATCTCAATGTAAAAGTCCCACAAAATTGGAAGCAACGTCTCCAAAATGACCTTTACAGTGTTGATGGGGATGTTAAACCTCATATCAAACAAACAAACTATGGGAACATCCCAGGCATCTTTTTAAAAATTTGACCCGAGGCTATAATGAGCAACTGTATGCTGAAAACAGTACTATTTCAGATATTCCCCAGTAGAGCAGCAAAGTCTTGCATAATTTTAGTACTGACCTAAGTAGAGTTATAAAAAACCTATGTTTCATTATTTTCCTTCATTTAATTATTTGATTAGTGTATTTGCTTAAAATGGCAGAATTTCAAGCCAAGGATTTATTTGTTTGATTTGAGGTTTAACATCCCCGTCAACAATGTATAAGTCAATTTGGAGACGTTCCAATTTCGTGGGACTTTTACCTGACACTGAGATGAAATGACAGCTCAAGTCCGGCCGCCCAATGAAACCAATAAGGTTTATAAGCATAAACGGTCCGACTCGCACCACTTTGCCTGGGCAGGCTTAGATCCTGTAAGCGGTTTACCAGTACTCGTGTGCGTTGAGTTTCAGCTCTGCTGGAACCATCATGCAGCCCATCTAGCCAAGGACCACAATTTCTAGAAATAAATACAGAAAACTGAAATTGTTGTATATTACAGCTTATTTGTATCCATTAATTTGGCTTAAATCAGACTTTTGTAACTTTTAATGGCACAGCCATGTGCTTTTCATTCGGTGCAAAACTATTGTATCTGCAGGTTTTGCTTGAGAAACCTGGCATTGTTGGGTAATTTTTAGCGCAAAACTATTGTAACTGCAGTTACAATAGTTTTGCGCCAACTTCTAACGACCTTCGCAGATACAATATTTTGAATATTTTTAATAACTCCAGAACGGAATGGAATATGTATACAACTCTTTGGTGGAAGATGCAAATCAATATATGCAACCAAAATATAGGAAAAACTGAAAATGTCCAAAATGTCAGTTACAATAGTGTTGCGCTCAGCCCTCGATATGTGACTTCAGTTTCTTTCTTTTCTTGTCATCCTGTCTTGATATTCTGCTTTCTTCTTTGGTCCTGTAGAAAAATATCATAGACAATAAAGAGTACTTAATAGGTTATATGTCTTGCCTTAAATGCCGAAAAATATGAATGCATCAATTAAGGTTTCTGTATCCAGTCGTGCCCTTCGGAATCTTTCTGTTTTTTTTTTCTTTGATCGATTTAAAAATAGAAGTGAATGTAATGATCAGAAATATATACAATTAAATTCCACTGGGGTGCTTAAATCGAAGCCCCCGACTGTAATTTTTCAAGTATCAGCTTAAGGCGGTTGTTTTGTCACAATACATACTTGTTAATTTTCGTCTTTGAAAGTACGTATCGCTTTAATATCCTTGTAAAGGTTATTGTCTGTTTTTAAAATATTCACCATTAAGATATCTGAAGGGAGCGTATCGACCGCTGGATTTCTTAACGGTGAAGATTTTAAAAATATGCATTAACCTGCTTTGTGTTTGCCTTTGACACATTGCCCTGATTTATAACAGTCCAATAATAGCTTACCATAAAGTAAGCTGGTTTCTTCTATTTGTGTGCTACAATATAGAACTGTAATTTAAATGTTAAGTAGAAGTAAAACGAAGATCATGAATCGGTACAATTAACTTACTCCATCAACCAAAGACAACAAAGGGAAAAAAACGCAAACACGAAGCGACCAGACCATAATGGAAACCTAAACCAAGGAAGGCCATAAGGACAGTTACTTTCCCACAAAATGGCCAAATGGCAATCTTAATTAAAAAGACACAAGTGATACACACAATAAGTAACAAACAATAAGATTCTTTCTACTGACCGTTCCAAGGCGTTCGAATCCGGCCACCGCTATCAAGGTGTGTCCTTGGGCAAAATTGAAAAAAGGCGAAATGATCAGGAACTGATACAATCAGATCCCACATCATATCCAAAACATCACAAGGGAAAGTGAAAACATAAAATTACATCAATTTACAATAGAGACAACTTATTCCCCGAGTCATGCAGCTCTTTCCCAAACAGGTGGTGACTCAGAGAATAATGCGAAACAAAAGATGTATAAACACACATAATGAATAGAATAAAATTTAAAATTACAAACGCCAAACACATCAAACAGGAAGGAAACACAACACAACCCACTACAAGTGGCAAATTTGAATGTTCAGACCAACAAACATGGACTCCATAAGACACATTATGACACTGCCCCATTCCACCCAGGTGTAAATGGGTAGCAGTGGTGAATAAAGTCACTGCCCCTCTCTCACGCGCGTGTAAACATCTGGAATGTGTTCGAGAGCGATTCAATAAGCTTGGAAGCTTTCGTCGCAATCGAACTAAAATAAATTAGTATAATTTAAGGCGGTTCTTCTGTGGCGGTTTATTTATGTAATTGTTTGTTTTTGCGATTTGTGATTTGATAAATAAAGTACAATATTATGTTATGATCTTCGATATTTAAATTTCGGAGATGTAACTGGATCTCACTGTATCGTTTCCTGATCATTTCTGTATCAATTTAAATGGTGAAACTAATATATTCAATAGTATTGCTATCATACCAATGTTGAGGGCATCAGTAAGTGCCTTATTCAAAGACTTTGACTCAGTCAAAGTACACTCCTTATCCGCGACTTCATAATTGTCGCCTGTGATAGCCTCAACTACTGCACAGAGTGCTTCAACTGCGAGGACCTGTTCAATGTAGGTATCTGCCAGACTGAAATGAGAATAATTTTGATTAGAAAAGCGACCGAAAAACACGGATGACTTACCTGAAAATAAATTGAAGTTTTGGGCTTAAGCACACAGTGAGAGACAAACGAAAAATTCAATCCATTAATAAAGAAGTTATTAACCAGACATGGAAAAAAGATCATTTTAGAAATCTAAGAATAACCGTGGCATTAGACACAAAGACCTTGGTCCGCACGAACAATCATCACATAGTGCTTAACATTGTTGCCGACTTAGCTCAAATGCATCAAAAATAGGAAAGTTAGTGACTGGACTCGAAAAAAACCCTTGTTTATTTGACCTCTTAGTACGCCTGCACGTCTGTATCTGGGTTTCGCCTGTAAAACATCGTCTCAAGATGTTTACCAATTCTGCCAAGTAATTTAAAAAGTATTGACCGTATTTAATTTTGGGAGACGTTTGAACTCTTAGTACCTCTTTGACATTGTAGTTACATATTTTCGATTTCCGCGTATCATGATAGTTTAAGTTTCTACGAAATGATTTGAAACCGCCACCCCGCCCATCGGGGCTTTAAGAAACAGATGGGGTGCATGATGCTTCCACACAGAGCTGAAATCGACCGCGCATGAGTTCTGGCAAATCGCTTAGAGGATCTAGAAAGTAGAAGTAAAACAAAGATCAGGAATCGATAAAATTGACTTACTCCATCCATCAAAGACACAAACGGAAAGGAACACAAACACGAAGCGACTAGACCACAATGGAAACCTAAACAAAGGACGGCCAAAAGGACAGTTACTTTCCCACAAAATGTCCTAATGGCCATCTAAATTCACAAGTGACACACACAATAAGCAACAAATAATAACATAAATAAACCGCCACATAAGAACCGCCTTGGAACGGGCAATGGAAAGAATTCCAAGGGTGTGGGGGGGGGCTTTAATCGATTTTACATGGCCATTATCCTCGCCCTTAATTCTGTCACGGTATAAACACTAATTTTGTTTAGTCCGCTTGAAGACTAAACAAAGACTAAGCCTGCCCAGACAAAGCGGTGCGAGTCAGCGCAAATAACCCTTACTGGTTTCATTTGGCAACAGGGAGTGCTGTTTATTAACTAAGTTTATCAAACTTCGAAGATGAAGAAATGTTATCAGCGCCCGGATAGCTCAGTCGGTAGAGCACTTGCTTTGTAAGCGAGGGGTCGCCTGTTCTGGTCGCATTTTTAACTTCATTTCTTTATGATTAATCTAATTCAGATGTCATTTCATCTCAATGTCAGGTAAAAGTCCCATAAAACTGGAAGTCACGTCTCCAAAATGTAATATACTGTGTTGACGGGGACGTTAAACCTCAAATCAAACAAAACAAACAAAGAACTTGAATCCTGAAATAACACAGGTTTTTAAGTTCGGACCTGTAAATACGATATTGACTTTAGAAATATGAAACCGGGTTTCACTCTTTACACTACACTTCCTCATAATCTTATAAAAGAAAAGCTTAATGATTTAATTGAATGGGCTTTTCACAGAGAAGATTCTCTCTATCTTGCATGTAATGTCAGAAATGCATTTTTCACTTCTAAAGAGCATAAGAATTATACACTTTGGTCATGTCAGAAAGTGTGTGATGCCCTCACCTTTCTACTTGACAATATTTATATTAGATTCGGTAGTAATTTATTTAGACAAATTGTGGGTATTCCGATGGGTACTAATTGCGCACCTCTTGTGGCTGATCTGTTATTGTATTGTTATGAAAGAGACTTCATTTTGTCGCTTTCCATTGATAACCAATCTGAAATTATTGAAGCTTTTAGCTCTACTTATAGATATTTAGATGATTTATTAAATATTGATAATACCTATTTTGATGGTTTGATCAGTCAGATTTACCCCCTAGAACTTCAGTTAAATAAAGCAAATTCTTCTGATACCGAGGCCCCGTTTTTGGATTTACATCTATCTATTGAAGATGGATTTGTTTCGTGCAAAATTTATGATAAACGCGATGACTTTGATTTTGAGATTGTAAATTTTCCTTTTTTGGATGGTGATGTTCCTCGTGCGCCATCCTATGGCGTTTATATTTCGCAATTAATTCGATTTGCTAGAGTGTGTAGTCATGTAACTTACTTCAACACTCGTAATAAATTATTAACGGCTAAACTCCTTAATCAGGGTTATCGGTACCATAAACTACGCAAAGCCTTTTCAAAATTTTATAGACACCATTCTGATTTAATTTCAAAATTCAATATTGGACTTAAATCTCTTCTGCAACAAGGTCTATCGGAACCCAAATTTTATGGTGACTTAGTATATAAATTCAGAAAAATATATAACCGCAATGACTTCAGCACCCAATTTCGAAAAATCATTCTTCGATATAAAAAGATTGGGTACAACATGGATATTATACGACAGACTGCATGCATGGTAGTTAACCCAATCATGGTTGGCAACTTTGCTTCCCTCTTTAATTGCACGCCGGTGGGTCAGGCCTCAGATTCTATGACGGCTCTAACGTAAAGGCTTATTGAAAATTAGAGAGATAATGTCGGTTGGTGCCTGATGCTCTGTCTCTGGTCGGGCTCATCGGAGTCTAACTGTTGTTTTTCTTTTGCTCCAGCATTTCAGTGGTTTCTTGCTGTCGAGTCCTCACCGTTGTCTCACCTCTGTGGTTCTTTGATTTTTGTGTTCACGGAGATGTTGCACTGATGAGTTAGGAGGCCTTCATGCGGACTGAACAAATTATTTGTCTAAATCGCGACGGAAGTAAGGGCGAGGATTGTTGCCACGTAAAATCGATTTAAGCCCCCCAGTGGAAATCTTCCACTGACCGTTCCAAGGCGGCTCTTCTGTGGCGATTTATTTATGTTGTTGTTTGTTGCTTTCTGTGTGTGTCACTTGTGTCTTTTGGTTTTGGATGGCCATATGGCCATTTTGTGGGAAAGTAACTGTCCTTATGGCCTTCCTTTGTTTAGGTTTCCATTATGGTCTGGTCGCTTAATGTTTGTATGTTGGTGTCTTTTGTGGGTGGAGTGGGTTAATTGTATCAATTCCTGATCTTTGTTTTACTTCTACTTTTCAAGCAGCACTTATCTCATCACGGAAAAGTTTTCTGCAAGAACGGTTGATAAACCATAGAAGTAAGGGAGTCATTGATAGTTTTAGGTGTCAACATGTCCTTTATCGTGGAGGTACGAATCATGAATCGCGCCGGCCATAAATCGACTCCTGATGGTTAAAATTTCTGCCAAATATTTATATTTCTCTCTAGAAATGAGAAAGCTATTTAGCATGTTAACATTTCGGTCACCTTCGACATGTAATTACCACACTGGCCTTGAAGATACTTACTCAAGTTTTGCGATACACGGTAAGTTAAAAGGTTAACACTTCTGCAAAGATACTAAAATCGATATAGAAATAAGACAGAACGGACCTTGAATAAGTTTCGTACACCTTGTGCGTATTATTACTACCTTTAATAAGACAAAATAGCTACTGTCCTGCGTTTTGCACCCGATAAACGTCTCATTATCCCCACGTTTTTTAAAAAAAGTGGGGATATTGTTATCGCCTCCGTCCGTCTGTCTGTCTGTCCGCAGGAACAGATGTATACTTGTGTGTTTAAAATTATGGACACTTCCATTAAACTCAATGCGATTTATTCCGTAGACACACAAGTCACTGACTTGTGTGTCAAAAATAGCTACTTGTGTGTCTTATTTTCCAAGAAATTTCCAGGAAATTTGACACACAAGGGTACTTTGTAGGGATGAAGACACACAAGTATACATCCGTAAAGACGTCCGTCTGTCCGTCCGTCCGTCTGTCTGTCCGGCTATCTCCGCCTAAACCTTTAGCCGGAATTCAACCAAATTTGGTATGCGAGTTGCTTACATGAATGGCTTGCGCAAGAGCACATTTTTTTTTTGTCCCCGCCCCCAGGGGCCCTGGGGAGGGGTCAAAAGGTCAAATATCAATAAAATTCAATTACAAAGTCAATTTTGAAGATTTTGATGCCAAACTTTGCACATGTACTTAGTTATGAAAAAAGTAAAACATACTGAACGGGATTTTGGCTGTGACCCCTAGGTCACGCCCTGGGGGTCGGACTTGGGGGGGGGGGTCGGGGGTCAAAATTAAAGTTTTTAGAACATAGTCATGTTGCATATCTATGCGAAGGGGATAATGGGTAGAATAAACTACAAGTAAAATTTTGACCCTGGGGTCAGATTGGGGCCCTGGGAGAGGGGTCAAAGGGTCAAAATTTAAGTTTTTTGGAACATAGTCATGTGGCATATGAAATTGAAGGGCATGATTAGTAGAATATAATACAGGTAATATTTTGACCATGGAGTCAAATTAGGGCCCAGGGTGAGGGGTTTTCGGTACTTGGCCCTTCTGTAGAAAACGTGGGGATTTGCGATGGCGCGCCATCGACAGTATTCTAGTTAGAGTTAAAATTATGCAAAGTAATCTAAAATCAATTTACAATTAAGACTGTGACTGACCATGTTAAGTTTGGGACCTCTTTAGCCTCTAAGTACGACTTTGACCTTGCGGCATAGACGTAGAAAAATCGTTGCATGATAGATAACATTAATGCCAAATACATTTTTAAAGAAACTGTACTCAAAACTGCTATCGAATTCGTATTGCGTTCCAAATACCTTGATAACAGGATTAGTACAGTCACTTACTTCATGCATTATAAGTATTTTTGACATACATGTCATCGTTTGTCAGTTTAACTTTGATAACGATACCATAGTGTAGATTGTATTTTCTTGTCCTTTGGGATCATTGATCCCATTTAGGAATTTTGAAAATATCTGAGGGTTACTGATGAGGCCTATGAGGCCTAACTGGCCGAAACTAGCTAGTTTGGCCCAGAAAACAGGTACACTCCATATTTTTCAGTTCTGTGGTGCAGTCCTTGCTTCCAAAGGATAACCCTTTTATAGAACATATTTAATGGTCGTTTATTATGGTCTTGACAATACAAAAGACACCACAAAAGACTGTAAATAAGCACAATGGTATAATCATTATGAGAAATATGAAATTGTATGCCAGCTATTTTACTAACGAATCCAGAAATGACATGGGAAAACCCTTACATATATGGTGCATAAGTTAAATATGCATCATAACGGATATTAATTACCCGAGGACCACCTGTCTGGTGAAGGCTTGTTTAAAAGCCTAGATGTTTGTTTGTTTGTTTGATTTGAAGTTTAATGTCCCCGTCAACACAATTTATGTCATTTTGGAGACGTTGCTTCCATTTTTGTGGGACTTTTACCCGACATTGAGATGAAATGACAGCTTAATCCCTGCCGCCCAATAAAACCAATAGGGTTTATATTCATGGACGGGCCGACTCGCAGCATTTTTCCTGGGCAGGCTTAGACATTTTAAGCAGATTACCAGTACTCATGTGCGGTCGGTATCAACTCTGCGTGGAAGCATCTTGGAGCCCATCTATTTCTCCAAGCCCCGATGGGCAGATGTTTGACCTTTTAGACAAAGATGCCCTTTGACAGTAGTCATGTTCGTTCATTTATTCATTTATAACCAAACATCTACAAACTTTTAACAATAGTATGCAGTATTTAGTTCATAAATGGGGATAAGAATAGTTTCTTAGGCATTTAATAAGATGAATGGATACTAAACGACTTCCTAGGGGATCCTGTGTCAACTGATTGCATAATAGGGAAGAAGAATTATATGGTCACTCATTTTATAAGATTTTTTAATACACAGATGGCGTGGCGGCCATTTTGATCATGTGATCCAGACCCCATATGATTTAGTTGGTCGACTTTTATTAAGTGAAGAGGGTGGGGCATACCCCCGGGAGCCCCGGGGTATCCAAGACCCATGTCACTAAATGAGTCTTATCATAAGGAACAAGAATATATATGGTTTATGTGTGGGGATCTGAACTGTTTCCCCGAAATATTTTACATTTTATGAAGTAAATTGGGTGGGCATTCCCTGAGGGACCCCCTGGGGGTCCAAGAGCCATCATAATAAATGTGCCTTATAAAGGAACAAGAAAATATATGGTTTATTGGTGGAGATCTGAATGGTTTCTGAGATATTTTGACTTTATTAAAAGAATGCGGTGCGGCATGCCACCACGGGATGCCCCACCCCGGTGAACCCTGGGGCATCCAAGACCAATGCCACTAAATCCGTCTTATCGTAAGGAACAAGAATATATATGGTTTCTCAGTGGTTTGCGCGTTCCACTTATAATTGGACGGTTGTGTTCTAATCCGGCCACCTTTGCGACGTGTGTCCTTAGGCAAGACATGAAATAACACTGACCCACTCAACCAAGAGCTAAATGGATAGCAGAGGTGTAACAGTCACAACCTATCTCTCGCCCGCGTGATAACAAATAACAATCGTGAAGGATGTTCGAGAGCGATTCAATAAGCTTGAAGTTCTTATCCAAATCGAACTAAAACAAGGACACCACATTAGGCGCCTTGCTCGCCTGTTTCTTTAATGTGATTAACGTGGACATATCCGTCCAAATGTCTGATAGATATATGGAACTTCATCCGAATTTAGCTCTTCTCTTTTGATGATACAGATTTGTGTCAAGGTTTTAGAGGCTGAGTAAAATATTTTTTTAATATATGGCCAAGGTTAAATTTTATTTTGCTAAATATTTCGAAAAAAATATGGTGCATTGTTTCGGTATTAAAATGTGTGGCAAAAACATTTTTTTTTTAAAAACGAAGGGAATGGAAAGATAAAATATCTAGAAGTAGAGCTAAAAGCTTCAATGAGTTCAGATTGGTTATCAATTGAAAGCGACAACATGAAGTCTCTTTCATAACAATACAAGAACAGATCAGCTACAAGAGGTGCGCAATTCGTACCCATCGGAATACCCACAATTTGTCTAAATAACTTAGTACCGAATCAATGTAAATATTGTCAAGTAGAAAGGTGAGGGCATCACACACTTTCCGACATGACCAAAGTGTATAATTCTTATGCTCTTTAGAAGTGAAAAATGCATTTCTGACATTACATGCAAGATAGAGAGAATCTTCTCTGTGAAAAGCCCATTCAATTAAATTATTAAGTTTTTCTTTTATAAGATTATGAGGAAGAGTAGTGTAAAGAGTAGAAAAATCGTAAGTAGACAGACTTGAAGCACGAAAACGTCTGGATTTCAATTTATTTAAAACCTCATTCGAATTTTTCATAGACCAAAACAGATTTCTACCTGATCTTTCAAAGACTTTGTCACAATATCTAATCACGTGCGTTTTAATAGCAGTAAGACAGGAAGTTAATAATTTAGAAAGTTCAGTGGTAGTACAAGAGCTAGAATTTGCTATACACCGTGCTTTGTAAGGTCTTTTATGTAGTTTTGGTAACCAGTATAGTGTAGGAAGCTTTTCTTGGCAATCTGTAACACATACAGCAAACTTGGTGGCTGAATGACAAATGTGTTCATCTACTATAGCTCTCTCTTCAGCTAAAGGCTGAAGTTCATAGGCTTTGGTACCACCAAGCTCCTGCTTGAGAGTGTTCACATAGTGGAGCCGTTAAACAACGACGACGTTGTTAGCGGCCTTGTCTGCAGGGGCCAAAACAAACTTCTTATGAAATTCTTGAATTCCTAGTTTAAGATGACGTAAAGACGTCTTAGGCTTAGGAGGTAATAAGTTAGTATTTTGAGAATAGAAAGAAATGCGTTTATTCACTAGTTTTAAAATGTTAAGTTTCCAGTCCTTAAGGGCTTTATGCTCAACATACTCCCGCTCACACCATCGATTACCGAATTCATTCAAGGCAGCGATCAGCGCGAAAACCTTATGCAGCCTCCGTCCCCCCCCCCATCCCCACCCGGTGATGTTTCTCAATGAATTTGATCAGGATAGGTCAAGGGGTATTAGATATATACTTCTTTGAAATTGTCTATGGACGGACGCACGCACGACGGACAAAATGTGATCGCAAAAGCTCATCTTGTAACTTTGTGACAGGTGAGCTAAAATAGGGCAAAATTCAAGGTCAAGATAAGCGGTCAAAAGGTTTGGTATCTCTGACAAGGTCTTGTCCCAAGGAACATCCATTTGAAATTTGAAGGATCTGTTGAAAAAAGTATTGAAATGAGAGCAAAAATAAGTGATTCATAACAAATTGGAAAAAGGGGAGATAATACAGCAAAACTAAGCAACATAGTCATGTCCCTTGGTCAGAATGTAGCACCTGAAGTTTCTTAAGTCTAGGTCTAATACTTTGTAAGTTATGACCAAGAATACGTTTGTTGTTTGGAACGACGACGCCAACGTCAACGCTTACGAAGACGCTAGAGTGATGACAATAGCTTAAAGGTTTTTATTTGAAACAAAAGAAAGAAAAAAGGCGGCCGAAATGAATTGTATAAACTTCTTGAAGGGCTGTACTTTAAATTTTTTGGAGATATTTGTCCCGAAGATTCTTTTTTGGAATGGCCAGAACTCAGAAGATTTTGATGAGAGAGAATATGTGTCAAAATTACACTTACCTAAGATAAAAATTAGATCCTGTGAAACTGATTACGTTTCATTTTTGTTAGGTCAAGAGTGTTGATTTAATGGTAACATTCCGCCATTAAAAAGCATACTCTCACATAATAACACATTGTAGAATATGTTTTCAATCATTCAGTACAGCGATACTTACTACTTATTCTGTTGAATGGCTTTAATAAGTACTTTGTCCTTCAGGCCGACAACATATCCATGTTGATAATATGGTGACCTTAAAAGATACCATGACGATAACACATATAAGTCATATACACTACTGTTCGCACCATAAGTTTCACCTAGCGAAGTCATTTAGGAAAAACATATATCTAGACGTCAAAACTAATTACAGGTAAACCAGAATTTAATCATACTCAACCTTTTAATAAACAAAAGACAAATCAATAGCTCAGAAGAAGGTACACTCTTGTCTGATGGTTGTTGGCTTCTTTTTTAACAATGGTATTCATGATGGTTAGAACAGCACTGTAGATGGCAAACTGAATCTTTCGTCGAGCCCCTCGGAGTTGGTTTTCTTTTGCTCCAGCATTTCTGTTGTTGTATGCTGTCGAGTCCTCAACCTTGTTTCATCTCTGTAATTTTTTATTTGTATGTTCTCGGAGATGTTACACTGATGAGTTAGAAAGCCTTCATGCGAACTAAACAAAATTAGTGTATAACGCGACAGAAGTAAGGGAGAGGATTACGGCCATGTAAAATCGATTTAAGCCCCCAAGTGGAACTCTTTCCACTGACCGTTCCAAGGCGGTTCTTCTGTGGCGGTTTATTTATGTCAATGTGTGTTCTTAAGTCTAGGTCTAATACTTTGTAAGTTATGACCAAGAATACGTTTGTGTATTGTGTGAATCACTTGTGTCTTTTTATTTTGGATGGCCATTAGGCCATTTTGTGGGAAAGTATTATTATATCATAGTACACTTCTGTAACCACACTAATACCAAATAATATACCTGTTGGTTTTCTCCAACCAAAATTGGTTTTAATGGGAATAGTGTAAAAATTGTGCTTAATAGATATGAACTGGCTGAAAATGCATTTTTAAAGGCCTCTGATATTCTTACTTATGCATTTGCTTTTGCCTCATGAAAAACACGCCTATATCATTCCCACTGTTATACAGTAAATCTGGGGTGTACTGGGATTGACATCATTGTTCTTGAATATATCTGCTAAAATGAGGCTTTTCTAACGAAGTCCCAAACCTATGTTTTCAGACACACATGGTGAGCAGGCTGTAAAGACGAAGGCTACTAAGACTGTTTTGTGCAATTGCAAACAGTAACTGGAATCGCGCAGTCGATGGCACGCCATCGCATATCCCCACGCTTTTTTAAAGATACGCCACTATATAAGTTCTCAATTGCAACTCCCACCCAATCTTAAAATCAAAATTCCGAAAGTGTCATGCACTCCTCAGACCAAAGACCTATCAGTTCCCAAAGTTTCATGTTTCTATCTGAAACGGCATAGGAGTAGTTATCCGGTAATTGTTAAAAAGGGGGTTATAGGGGTGAAAATCCAAGTTTTTGACCTCTGGGGACCTCAAACCTGACCCTAGGGGTCAAATTTTGATTGTTATGTATTCTACTCATTAAGCCGTTCGATTTGATACGTCACACGACCAGGTTCTGAAAACTTTGATTTTTTACCCCCGGGGCACCCCACCCCCTGGCCTTGCCCCTAGGGGTAGAATCAAAATTCTGAAAGTGTCATGCACTCCTCAGACCAAAGACCTATCAGTTCCCCAAGTTTCATGTTTCTATCTGAAATGGCGTAGGAGGAGTTATCCGGTAATCAGTAAAAAGGGGGTTATGAGGTTGAAAATCCAAGTTTTTGACCTCTGGTGACCTCAAACCTGACCTTAGGGGTCAAATTTTGATTGTCATATATTCTACTCATTATGCCATTCGATTTGATATGTCACACGACCAGGTTCTGAAAACTTTGATTTTTTACCCCCGGGCACCCCACCCCATGGCCTGGCCCCTAGGGGTAGGATCAAAATTCCGAAAGTGTCATGCACTCCTCAGACCAAAGACCTATCAGTTCCCAAAGTTTCATGTTTCTATCTGAAACGGCGTAGGAGGAGTTATCCGGTAATCGTTAAAAAGGGGGTTATGGGGGTGAAAATCCAAGTTTTTGACCTCTGGTGACCTCAAATCTGACCCTAGGGGGCAAATTTTGATTGTTATGTATTATACTCATTATGCCGTTCAATTTGATATGTCACATGACCAGGTTCTGAAAACTTTGATTTTTTACCCCCGGGGCACACCACCCCCTGACCTGGCCCCTAGGGGTAGGATCAAAATTCCGAAAGTGTCATGCACTCCTCAGACCAAAGACCTATCAGTTCCCAAAGTTTTAAGTTTCTAGCTGTAAAAGTGTGGGAGGAGTTGTCCGGTAAGACGGACGGACGGACGACGAAGACAATTACAATATCCCCACTTTTTCTTCGAAAAGCGTGGGGATAAAGACCCTGATTGCAGTGTCTGATCTGGGTAAAAACTGTTTGCCAAACCCAACAGTTGATTCCAGCCAGGATTGTTAAAAAACACTTACATATATGCAACACTTTGACCACATAGACGTACAAATAACGCGGCTAAGTTTAAATCGATGTTTGTCAATCGATTCAAAGTTACTAAAAACAAAACGCTGTCCAGTGCTTAAGTCCACGTGCCTGTCATGGACTTGTCCAAATAATTGTTTTGTATAGAAAATAGCCGCAGTATTGTCAGCGTATTGCGAAAGACTAAAGAAGGTTATCATCGAATCCTAGGGTAGACTTGGCCAAAAGTGTAGAACCAGATCAGACGCTGCTGAATGCGGCGTTTGATCAAGATCTTCACTGTAAATTGTTGCTTAAAATTAGAACAAAATGTTAAATGAAACAATTTAAACCTCAGTTTAGTATTACTTGCCCTGACTAAGCTCGAAGACAATCGACCCACTAGTACTCACAGCGCTTTAATTATACAATAAATATTACAGCCAAGCAGAATACTTTTAAGAAAGAGGGGAAATGTTGAATAATTGAAATGCAAAATGAACAAACCAGCTTACTTGTGCTCAACCTTCAAAAACTTTGCTTTGATGATATGGGCTACGCTGAGTACGGCCTGAAATGAGAAAGAAATACAAAGAAACAAAACCAGGAAGTAGCAATCGCAGTACCCACGATTAAGTCAATGTAATTAGAGGAAGAGAAATCAAAATACTACTGGATAGGAACAAGATGGCACAGAGTGCCATGGTTCGCTCACCCGATCCAAAGTATAACAAGTGTGTCCGGGGCAGGGCCATCTTTGGCCCCTGGGCTATAATTTACAATGTTTGTAGAGGTCCACAAGATGAAGCTTCATAACAAATTTCAAATACCTGAACCTTGGCCTTGTGTTTTAAGAGAGAAAGATTTTTAAAGCTTATCCATATAAAATTCGATGTAAAACATATGGGCACAGGGCGGGGACGTTTTCAGCCACAGGGCTTAAATCTGAACAATCTAGGTAGATTAAAAAGAGCTAACCTTATGGTTTCAGAGATTTTGTTTAAAGATTTTCCCTCCAAATAGAAGTCTATTGAAAACATGTGGCCCCCAAGGAGGGGCCATTATTGGACCATGTGCTATAATTTGAACCATCTTGGTAGAGATCCACCAAATAAAGCTTCATGCATGCATGGTGGTTAACCCAATCACGGTTGGCAACGTTGCTTTCCTCTTTGATTGCACACCGGTGAGTCGGATCTAAGATTATATGACGGTTCCAGCGTAAAAACATGGGTTGAATTTAATTTGTAATTCTTTATGTTGGTTGGCGCCTGATGCTCCGTCTTTGGTCTGGCCCCTCGGAGTCTAACTGTTGTCTTTCTTTTGCTCCAGCATTTCTGTTGTTGTATGCTGTTGAATCCTCAACCTTGTTTCATCTCCGTAGTTTTTTTTATTTGTATGTTCTCGGAGATGTTACACTGATGAGTTAGGAAGCCTGCATGCGGACTAAACAAAATTAATGTCTAAACCGCGACAAAAGCAAGGGCGAGGATTATGGCAATGTAAAATGGTTTAAGCTCCCCAGTAGAATTCTTTCCAATGTCCGTTCCAAGGCCGTTCTTCTGTCGCGGTTTATTTATGTTATTGTTTGTTACTTATTGTGTGTATCACTTGTGTATTTTTATTTTGGATGGCCATTAGGCCATTTTGTGGGAAAGTAACTGCACTTTTGGCCTTCCTCTGTTTGGGTTTCCATTATTGTTTGGTCGCTTCGAGTTTGTGTTTCGTTCCCTTTGGTGTCTTTGGTGTGTGGAGTAAGTTAATTGTATCGATTCCTGATCTTTGTTTTACTTCTACTTTTAACACTACTGAACGTTTTTATAATTAAATTAGTGGTTTCTCTAACAAAAATAGCGCATCATGAGATATTAATATTATGACTTCTACTGTGGAAGATCACATAGAAATATGCATTGCTGATCTATTTTAAAGGTGTGTTGAACAAACTAAGCTCTAAACACTTAGCCTCAATATTACATATCACGGCAATATCAGCAATCAGGTTGAACATTGTATCGATTCCTGGTCTTTGTTTTACTTCTACTTTGGTACTAAGTTAGCTAATAAACAAACTGTCAGTCATCGAAATACCTTCTCAACACATAAACTTTTCGTACGGGTAACCAGCCTCCATTTTAAACACCGCACGTGTGAGTAATGACTGAAATTTCTTATACATCCAAGCGCGTTCGGTGTTCTGATATCGAGGCCTGGAAAAACTGCAAAAGGTTGTGTGTTGGATTTTTTTCAGCGACTGACAGCCATTTAAAAATCGACATAAGTTAAAGAAGAGTTTAGTGTGATTGTAAAAGTAATAAATGCAGAATAAACAAATTGAGTTTATAATGTATTTTTATTTTGACAACATTGTGAGCATTTAACTGGGATTGTTGTTATTGTTCGTTTTGATAAGCACTTTCTGTCACTGCAAATTGTGGGGTCCACAAGGAGCAGTTCCTGTTCTCTTCATTTCATAGAGGGGCCTCATATCTCATCAACAATGCACACATTAACATCCCTAAACCATATATAATGTCTTTGTCTCGTTGATAAGACACATTCAGTGACATCAATGCTGGGCTTTTCTTGTGTCCATGGGGCCATGCACCAGCCCCTCAAATGCTGAAAAGGCTTAATATCTCAGGAAGAGTATAGAGCCCCACATGGGTTCTCATTTGTATGTGGGGTTTGTTTTGTAAACTATATAATAGGCCATTTAAAATCATGTCATGTTGAAATACTTGGCTGCCAGTTGAGCTCTGGGGAGCATAGTTTCCAAATGTTATCTTGCTTTAAGATTTAAATGGTCTATACATGCTTTGGAGAATCTGATAAACCACAATGTAAGAATCTAGTTTTGCACTTAAATCCACACTATGCTTATGATACTGCAGCGCTACAGAAAAATCATATATATTAAATTTGAAGTAAAATGTATATTTACCGATTGGTTGAATAACGCAAAGCCATAGCCGTATTTGCGTTGCAAGCCCCCGGCTTTGAATAGGTTGTGTCGCCTCATAAACGCATGTTTCCTGCAAAGAAATAAATCAAGATATATACTAAACAATAATCTGAAGCTGTTTTCCAACACTGTCTGTTTTGTTATTTAAAGCAACTTTATTCGATATTAAAAGATTGGGTACAACATCATAAATTTTATAAAACAGACGAAGTTAAAGTTAATTGTCTCGATTCCTGATCACTACTGATCAACCATAGTGCAGTTTATATTTTACTTTTGGTCCTTTGAGATCAGCGTGAATATTCTGAGAAATCAGAAATAAATTATTGGTTTAGACTCAAATTCTAGACAGGTTTTTAATTATTTGGACCCCATTTTGATTTATATCAGTCTTTATATCGACTGCCTATTCGAAATTCGTAAAATCGCAGTATGTTTCCTCTGGCTTTCTTTGCCGGATCATTACATGGTCACTGAGGAGGCTTTATTAGCCGAAACTACGTAGTATGACCCGTCTTCTTTCTTATGAATGTTTTCATTGCTCTTAAAGGAACTCATTTTTGATTTATATTTACTTCTTCTTTCATTTTAGTACGCAGCAACGACCACGCCCTCTAGCACCTGCATTAACAGAAATAATGTAGAATATTATGTTTATATACATATTCTCATACCTTAATTTAACTGGATAAGAGACGATCGTCAGTGCTCTAACAATTGCAGCTTCAACCTGTAATAAAGGGCTATTGACAATGCAAGATGGCTAGGTAGTTAGCAGAAGAAGAAGTGTACACTAACCAGATGCACTTCCAGGCATTCTGATGAGTTTTTATAGCGAAGTACCGTCTCTTTAAGACCTTAACGGTTGGTTTTTATGTAAAATTTAAACACACACACACACACAAAATGTGATTTCGATAGAATATATTTGGAAAGTCGAATTCCAACGCAGACTAATAGGTGCTGAGAATCGAAGTCCATTTGGTTTCTGTAATAGACGAAACATATGTCTTGGCTCAACAATTGTATTGCCAAGAAAATAATGCTAGTGTAAATGAGGTACTGATAAAAGAAAGACAACTATTAAGAAAAGGTCACGCATGGACGACCACAATCGAAGAACGCAGCTCTCTCAGGTTGCCTATTGAAAGTTACTTAAAGACATGGGGACACACACACCACTGAAACTGACAAAATATGAACCAGATGTTCAAAACGGAAAAGAGCATTGATCTGGAACTGATACAATCAAATATCAAACCTTCCAAACAATATAAACAGGTGTTACAGTTATGGATATACATGTATACCATTTATAGAGCCCTACTGTAGGAGCCATCTCTTTAAGCGACGTGGACAGAATGGTTGACTTCTTCACGAAGTTAAGCAACTGATATCGCGGTTAGTACCTGGATGGGTGACCGCGTCGTTTGACTTCGATGACAAAGGTTAGTTTATCTGTTAAATAGGTCAAATGTCAAGGTTACAGTTCAACATATCTTATGAGCGTAAAGTCTTTGTCATAAGGAACCTACATGCAAAATATGAAGGCTCTATCGCAAACGGATAAAAGAGGTAAGCCCAAAGTTATATTTTCTGTTATTTGTGTCAAAGGTCAAGGTTACAGATCAAGATTTTTTATCAATTGATGAAAAACTATTGTTACAAGGAAACGACACGCCAATATAATGTATCTAAAACAATTCAAAAGTTATAACCAATGTTAAAGTTGTCAAACAAACAGACCACCAAACAAATAGACAATGTAAAGAAAATATGTCCGGGAACATAGAACCTTAAGGACCTTAAAATCGATCACACAACTGTAATCATAACTTTAATGTAGTAATACGGTATTGTGTTGTATTTTACGGGGGCATTAATTATCTTAATTTAATTCGGTTCTTTTGCCTCTGTTGCTTAGTGGATAAGAACGCTGAACAGCAATCATTAGGATGCAGATCGGTGTGGTTCGAGCTTAGCATAAGTCATATGTGAGCTATTTAGTCTGCAACCGAAGGACAGGTGGTTTTTGTACGGCTTTTCCAATTTTCGTCAACATCTTATTAAAAACTGGCTTTATTTTAGACAAATAATATTAAAAGAAATTTTAAACCAAAAACAAACAATACATAAATAAAGTTAGTTATAGAAATTTACACATTGCAAGTGCTTGTCAGAACCAACTTACTGAGGTTTTCCTAACAAGAATCTATAATCTATGTTTTGTACAAAATATATGGAATATTTCTATTTGAAAATTGAGAATACTTGTTGATAAAATTGTTTTATGTGAGTGGCGAGATGATACTTTAAAACCACATTGCTTCGAAAGGACAGGTGATGTTGTGGGGAGGATTTGGGATTTGATTATATCAGTTCCTGATCATTACTAATTTTATTTTTTAAACCATACTAACCCATAACAGTATGCAGATCCTTTTAAAATCGCTTCTGCTAGAACTTCTGTAATTTTTGGATACCAAAATTAAGGTGTTCTAACAAGTAACAATAGCATATCTTTTAAGGAGAAGTAAGATTTTTTTTTCAAATTGTCCTACAAAATCACCCGAAATTTCAGAGAAAGTCATTCCCTATGCGAAAGAACATTTTCTAACTGTTCTTATAAGTCTGAGATCATAAACACATTAGGGTTGGTGCCGGTGGGAATATGCAATGTCATCTGATCACTGAAATAAATGGCAGTCTGGAACTACTATGGAACCAATATTTAAAATTTTTCGAAGATTAAGACACCTTCCCAGGTATGGTCTTGACTGACAAAAATAACAATAACTGACAATGCTTTTGGTTAGAAGGACATCGAAAGAAGTCAACACAATAATTCTATGACAATGTCAAGAAATGAAAAAGAAATATGCTTTAATATAGTATTATATTATTGTCCTATTTCATATTCGTTTCTTTTATCTTTACCTATGAAAAACCGAGTGGAAGCAGAATTTTTGCTATATTGTGCAAATTGGAAGCAGTGCATGTGTTTGCTTTTTTCATTGCCTACCGATTCTTAAAAGCGAATATTTATAGGGCCAACACTTTATCATCTGCGGTGTAATTGACATTTTGACCAAAATAGTTTGTTTTGCATAAATGGGTGCCTGAGGACTTGATACACTTGGTAAAAAGTACTACAGCTGGATTCTGCCTAAATCATGATTTATTTCAGCATTTTGAAAATTTTTTTTTTCAGATTCACCATTTTTGCTCTGACATTCTGAAAAAAGTTAGCGCGAAAACATTGTAAGTGCACTTACCCCATTTTTGCGCCAAGTTTTTTTTAAACCTCAAAAATGATTCCTGCGGCTTGATGTTTAGGGATAAGAGTGTAAGTAGAATGTATAAAATGTGGCCTATTTCCCACCCAGTGTCTTTAATGTACTGCTTTTTATGTAAAAGGCTAAACAAAATAATGTTTTTGCACTTACACTGTTTTAGCGCTGAATGCACTTACACCATTTTTGCACCAACAACACTCAGCGCAGAAATGGTGTATCAACCTTTAAATGCTTAATATATCTTATCAAATGACATTTATTCAACAATCCAACACAAATGAAAGAAATTGTCATGAAGTTAAGAAACCAGCTTATAGTACGGTTTTCTTTGCAATTCTCAAGTAAAACAGTTTTTGTCTCTCCTGAAAAGTTACCATTTTGCACTTACACCGTTATTGCACTCAGAAGACATTATTTCATAGGAAAACAAAATGAATTGTTGAATGAAAGGTATATACATACATGCTTGCACGCATCCTCTTTTGAAATAAAAAATGGCTGCTCTAAGTCATCTTCGTCACTTTCCTGGAAATGAATAAAAGCGTATTTTTAGAATCATTGATCATATGGGAAAAACAGCAAAATATTGGACAGTACTAATCAGTATATCATTAATTTATTTTTAAAATATAAAGACTTTAATGAAGCAAAGAGGGCGGGGCATGGCTCAGGGGTGACTGTAGGGACCCAAAGTCTGTGTCATTGAATGTGTCATATCATAAGGAACAATAATATATATGGTTTAGGTGTTCGAATCTGATAAATTTTCAAGATAATTAGACATTTCGACAGTTTTGCATGCAAATTCCTATATGACAATTTTGACCTGTTACGCAATCTGACCCCTAGGCCCACCCAGGGGCACGACTTTGGGTCAACTTGAACATGAACTGATAGGTCTTGGTCTGAGTAGATGTCATACCAAATTTCAACTTTGTAGCACAACAGGTAAAAAAATTATATGCAAGTCCGAGGTTTCAGCTCGACATTTCAGCCCGAGGTTTCAGCTCGACATTTCAGCCCGAGGTGGTTACGAACGTGACATACGCACGTACGCACGTACGGACGTAACATCACGGCGAAACGCTATATGCCCCACTCCTGCCAAGGCAGGCGGGGGCATAAAAATACAGTGGGTCTTAATGGAATACCAAAGTACTATATTGCTTTTATAACATTGAAAAGAAATGATGTCCATATCAAAATAGAAGTATCGTGATGGCCAGGAATCGATACAATTAACTTACACCTTCCATCAGAGACACCAAAGGGAAAGTAACATAAACATGAAGCGACTAGGAACAGACAGTAAAAAAATCCACTTGGGGTTCAATTCGATTTTATGGAGCTGCAATCCTTGCCAATACTTTTGTTGTGGTTTAGACAATAAATTTGTTCAGTCTGCACAAAAGCTTCAAAACTCACCAGTGCAACATCTCCAGAAGAAAATTTCAATTTTCAGAATTGGTTATTTGTCCAACAATGGTTGTGGATAATAGTTGCTATATATATAAAGGTATGCTTGACAAAATAGTTTCAGACAACAGCAAAAATCCAAGCATTAGGTGTAGTTGTACTTTTAACATATGATGTGTACATCTACATGCTTCATCAATGTGTCAGCAAAAGCTCCCGATACTTTAAACGTATCGTAAGGATATGAGCACGATAAAAAATCTGAAAAAAAAG
Source organism: Lucinisca nassula (assembly GCA_963580285.1). Taxonomy (NCBI): domain Eukaryota; kingdom Metazoa; phylum Mollusca; class Bivalvia; order Lucinida; family Lucinidae; genus Lucinisca; species Lucinisca nassula. The sequence continues at coordinate 56,852,441 of OY757014.1, read as the reverse complement.
ACAAACTTTTACCAATGAAAAGTCCTAAAATATATTTCTTAAGACTTTCCAATTTTTCATTGGTTTATAAATTACTGATGCTGGCAAGGGTACTTACGTTCAGCACATCTGGCACGTCGTAAGCTTTGCATTTTGTGCACAGAAAAATGTCCTCATTCGGTATGTCCTTCATCCCTAAACACCCCGGGTGGTACCAATCCTCGCACAAATTGCACAATACCATCAGCTCTCTATAAGTATTAAAGATAAAAAATGACAAGGTAAAGATACATATGCTTTATCACGCATGAGAATCGTAATGATGCGTAGCCACCACGAAAGCCAGGAATGTTGTTTAACCCTGGTCAGATTTAAAGCAAATGACATGAGATGATAAATCAATTGATTTTTTTTTCTCTTTCAAAAGCAATATTTCAAAATCTATTATTTAATATTACAAGAAGACCATGAAAGAAATATATCGCTCACCTTAGCTCAGGGAAGTACCATGGTAATACTTAAGGAGAATGGGTACACCTGGCCAAAAATTGTTCGTTCACTAGAATTATACATCTTAATAAATAAATAAACCTATATCTTTTTCAAGTAGTTAACCTGCAATTTCTAGTTTATAAGGGCAATAAAGAAACACAACATAGCTTTCATTAAATAGCAAAGTGACATGTATGATTTCACCATTCCATTTTAATGGAAATCCATATAAGAATGGTAAATTTCTTGCCAATAAGTTAACACCATATCTTTGCAATGGAAATTAGCATTGTATATATATTATTGTAAATATCGTAACATTTTGTTCAATTATTCATTTTTCTGATAATATGTGTGAAAGAAGACACAACTCATTATCAGATCTAAGAGATTACCCCCACCCACCAACACACTGCTGCCATGCTTTTCGATCTATAATGCCGGCATGGATGGATAAAGTTGATCAGTATTTGTGTCCTTCTTTCAAAGTAAAAATACTTGGTAGATTATTTAGAAGGTTCATTTGAATTTATAAAAAGAGTTTGATTATTGTGTTTTATCAAGTCTTGTCGAGCACTATATAGGACCATTTAGCAGTTTTATAACACAAATTTAACAAATGTGTTGACCTTCATCTTCCTTGATGCCAGAGTAATATAAGACAAAGAAAATAATAGGTATATGGATTAGCTTTTCATACACTTGTCAAGCTTTACATATACCCACTAAATAAAAGAAATGGATTTTTAATTAAAAAAATATACAATAAGCATCACACTCAACCTGTACATACTAAAATATCTGTGTGTCGTAATTTATTGGAAAACTACAAAAAAGTAAAACTGCAGTTTCTGACATATGAGCCATTAAGAGCTTATACCAGCTTTAAAACACTACTTCCTTCACTCTTGGCCATAATGACATGCATAATTTCATGATTAATTAATTACAAAAGCGGAATTCACTGTTGTCTCACCTCTGTGGTTCTTTGATTTCTGTGTTCACGGAGATGTTGCACTGATGAGTTAGGAGGCCTTCATGCGGACTGAACAAATTATTTGTCTAAATCGCGACGGAAGTAAGGGCGAGGATTGTGGCCACGTAAAATCGATTTAAGCCCCCCAGTGGAAATCTTCCACTGACCGTTCCAAGGCGGCTCTTCTGTGGCGATTTATTTATGTTGTTGTTTGTTACTAACTGTGTGTATCACTTGTGTCTTTTAATTTTGGATGGCCATAGGGCCATTTTGTGGGAAAGTAACTGTCCATATGGCCTTCCTTTGTTTAGGTTTCCATTATGGTCTGGTCGCTTAATGTTTGTATTTCTTTCCCTTTGGTGTCTGTTATGGATGGAGTAAGTTAATTGTATCAATTCCTGATCTTTGTTTTACTTCTACATTCCATACAAAAGAGGGAATATTTCTTGCTAAATAGTTTCTTTCAATATTTTACTGTCTCAGTGACATTGTATGCAAATCATTGGCATAATTGTAACATTTGATTTGATTATCTTATTATATGCGATGAAGCTATGTCAGAAAGAGGCATAATTATTTTTTAGTTTTGTATGAGATTACCCCACTCCCCTACATGCATGAGTTTTACCATGTTTTGGAATCCATAGTCAGAGCAAGACTGCAACGGACTGCTAGGGATGGCAATTATGAAAAAAAAAAACAGTCTGTTAATAAAACAACAAATCTCAAGCAATCGATACAAAATAAGCAAAGATCATCTTCCCTGTACTTAACCCTTCTACTTCTCTTCTCTTTGCAAATGGTGTAGACCCAGATTAGATGCCTCCAGAGTAAGCCATCTGATCATGAGCTACATTTTTGACATTCGATTTTTGAGTTAAAAAAAAGAACTAAATATATCGAGTAATCTGATGGATAGTCAGCAATGGGTGTGGTTAGATATTTTATTCAACAAGGTAAGGGTGAAGGATTTTATTTCAAAATGAAGCTGGACATAAATTTAATATGTACAATAAATTTGAATACCCTTTCTAAAAATGCAATATCCTATTTGCAAATGCAAAAATTAATGATTTTCTGTAAGTTCCGTTAGCCAAATAAACACATTCCAATATTAAATGGAAGGCATATATTCGTTGCCCCCTGCTCACAACGTGGAGGTGGAATACAGAGCAGGATATTTCAACTAAGAATTTTGAGTGAAGTCACTTAATGAACATATTCGGACAAAGTAAAAGTAAAACAAAGATCAGGAATCGATACAATTTACTTACTCCACCCACCAAAGACACTAAAGGGACACTAAAGGGAAAGATACATAACACGAAGCTACCAGACCATACTGGAAACCTCAACAGTGGAAGGCCAAAAGGACAGTTACTTTCCCACAAAATCACAAAAAGATAGATAGACAGATCGATAGATCGATACATAGATTTTTGTGGGACTTTTACCAGACACATTTCAAGCCCTGTTGCCTAATGAAAGCAATATGGTTTATATGTATGGATGGTCAGGTTTGCTGTACTTTGACTGGGCAGACAGCTCAGACATTATACGTTTACCAGTACGCATGTGCGGCCGGTTTTAACTCTGAGTGGAAGCATAATGCAGCCCAATCTAGTTTTGCAAGCCCCAATGGGCATGGGCCATCCATTTTGGGACTCCTCTGGAGCAGTTTCAGAGTATTTAATTAATTATTGTCTAGTTTTTATTTTCTGCATTTAGAACAACTTGAAAGATATTGAAAGATCATGTTGATTGAATCCTGTCTTTATTTTCGAAAGGTAAAGACCGGCGGAATATTCAAATTCTTTATGTATCAACAATATTTTAGTAAGCTACATATGTAAACATTGTTTACTTGTTCTGTCAAATAGTCAAATTTCACAATCAAGCCCTATGCACTCCAAAATACACAATTATTCTGTCATTTTACTTGCACTTCCTGATATTGTCCGCCATATTGTTCATGTTCCCAAATCTATGTTTTCAAGAGCAGCATTACCTTCCTTTGGGTAATACTAAATTATGACATGAAGGTGTTCACATTACCTTAAGTATAATTCATGTTGGCGGCTTGTCTTTTATTGAAAATATTGATTGGCTGCATACTGTGGAGACATCAAAGTTGATTAGTCACTGAAATGGTTTGATTTTATTGTTCTTGGACATGTTGCACAAATTACTTCGAAATGTTTTATGTGGACTAAACGGATTATTTTTCCATACCACGTTAGTACTAAAGGAAAGTGTTGTCAACAGATTGACGACCTTTTTAAATAATTTTGACAGTTCTAAGGTGTTATGTTCGTCGTCGTTTATTTTCGTTATAGTTAATCTATTCGTGTATGTATTGCTGGCGTATTTTCATTTTGAACATCGCCTTGAACGGTCGTTTGATTTTGGCTACTGGCTTGTGCCGTTAGCATTGAAATGAAGTTTTTAACTGTTGCTGTTTGCTTTCCTTTTAATTCTCGGATGGGGCGTGCGAGGTAACAGAATCAATTATATACCAATGCGGTCACTACTAATTTATTTTTGTAATGACTGCACTTATTTCACTAAGGAAGCTATTGTATCATGGTATTGAATCCAGATCAATGTATTCACTGAATTTGTCCATGCTTCATTATTGCCGTTTAGAAGTCACAAAAATGAAGTTTACGCCTTCTGTGTGTAATGTTTATATTTACTTTTCAAAATGCTTAAAATATTCAACGTCTTTCAAACCAAATAGTATTATGGCAAAAAATCAAACGATAGTACAGTATGTAAAAACTGAACAAACAAGTGAGAAAATGTCACTCAGAAAAGGCCATAATCTGAGAATACTGCCACCTTAAGCCAACAGAAGAATGTGACATGGAGGCACATACAAAAACAGACAAAACAGGAACGAACGGCACAAAACCAAATAACAAATACGATACTGCAAAAGCCTTACCCCGCATACGGTTTTCTGCAGCTGCAGTATACCTTCCTCTGCTTCTTTTCCATTTTTTCATACAAGAAGCTTGACCTCTTGCGCTGAAAATTGAAAAGGCGAAATGATCAGGAACTGATACAATCAGATCCCACATCATATCCAAAACATCACAAGGGAAAGTGAAAACATGAAATTACATCAATTTACAATAGAGACAACGTATTCCCCGAGTCATGCAGCTCTGTCCCAAACAGGTGGTGACTCAGAGAATTATGCGAAACAAAAGATGTATAAACACACATAATGAATAAAATAAAATTTAAAATTACAAACGCCAAACACATCAAACAGGGAGGAAGCACAACAAACCCCACTACAAGTGGCAAATTTGAATGTTCAGACCAACAGACATGGACTCCAGAAGAGTGTAATCAGGCGTCCCGGGATAGTAAGCATTACTTGGTAAGCAAGCTTCGCCCACCATGCCCATCGGCCTGAACGAATACAAAACATTATATACCAACTGAAACTTAACTATATAAACTGTTATGCCATCATGGAGAAAATCAACCCAACCAGCACAAACATTTATGATTATATTGATAAATCACTTATTAATTCTATATAATGCTGTATGCATATATCAAACCGCTGAATCAGTATAACAATTGTCATTCGCGTTCGAATACAGAGTTTATATATTACAATTCATTTAGTGTTTCTCAATTTTAAAACTGATTTTAAACGAAAAAGGTTGTAGAAAGACTGACTAAGCAAAAATCAACAGAAAAGGTGAGGCAACGCGCATTGAAAGCTTTTCGTGCTGCTTACTTGTTAACATGTAATGTAGGTAATAAATCAGAGAAGTCGGTCAAATTATTAGAAATAAAAGGAAGAAAAACGAGACTGCAGTGATTCTAACAAGAGACAAAGCATCGGGCACCAACCGACATTGTCTAAAATAATTACCGTAAGGCTTAACGTTTGAGTCGTTATAAAATATCATGCGTAATATGGACCTACTTCAAGCTGTAACTTGTCACAGTTTTTTTAATGTTATATCAATGGTATGGCGCTATATGTTCTTGAAACAAGATGGGGTTTGTTCCAGTTGATTTGTAAGATATTGCGTTCCATATAAAAGTGTGTGGGGTTTGCCTTAGAATATTCCTATACTATCAATGGTAAATAGGTAAATCTGAGGCCTGATTGGCATGCGTGCAATTAAAGATGAAGCAAAATTATCAACCATGATTGTGTTAAAGATAGGCCATAATTCTAAGAACGCAGCCATCTCAAGTCATCTATCGATAATTATATGGAGTCACACACAGAAACAGACAACTCTGACACCAGCGGCACAAAGAAACATAGCAATTAGACCTAATAAATGAACGACAGCTTGGTACGGTCAGCATTGAAACTACTGGGGGGCTTCATCTCCAGTGTTTCTGAAATTTAAAAAGTTCATAAAAGGGTAATCCTTTAAACCAAGGAATACACCACAGAACAGAAAATCTATTGAGTTTTCATGTTTTCTTGATCAGATTACCAATTTTCGTTAATTAGGCATTTACGATAAAATATTTTCATCAGTGACGATCACATATTGTCGAAATTCTACAATGAAAACACTGATCCGAAAGGACAAGAAAATAAAGACTACAATATTATGTAAGGCATGGTTACGCTTTACGGCTCCAACACACCAGCTGTATTGACGTTTAATATGTCATATAAAATGGTTATCTTTTAGAAGCATGTACAGAAAATATATACAGTGTACAGTACAGGATCAAACACAACAACAATAACAGACTGATCCGCGTGGAGGTTACCAACCATTTTTGCATTACGCTTTGGCCGTGATTTAGTACATAAATGTTGTAAGCTATATTTCATACCGAAGAACGATTCCACGAAATCGCACACAGAAGTCAGTACAGACATATATTTTAAAAACAATTCTAAGTCAATGCAAAAGTTGTAATGCAAAAAATGCTGGTATTATAGTTATCTTTTTTTACAAACAGCTAATGCTTCAGTTTGTTGTTAGTACTTCTTAGCAGTAAACTTATACCATTTGGTGAAGAGAGGGCTAATAAGTAAGAGTTTTCTGTTGTTGTTGTGCCCTGTTTATGTTTTCCAATCCCTCATATACAAGGATTAAGTGATCCTGAAATCTTTTATACGGTCATTCTCTCCCTTTCGCTGATTCAAGAAGGACAACTGTCAGTTTTCAGTCGATATAATGTGCATTGTGCAGGTTAATTACTTACGGAAAAACTTGTCCAGGAAAAGTGTGGATAGGTAAACTGTCTGCTTAAAATGACATAAATAGCGTATCCTAGGCCGTTTAAACAGAATACTAACAAACAAACAAAGACTCTGCTACGTCTTATTCTATTGTTGTGGCTCTCTATGAAATTTTATTCAAAGTCTTTTTAATCTATTGCATGTTGTTTCCTTCAAAGGACTCAAAAGTAAATTTTGGTTTTATCTAACGTTTATCCTAAAGAAATGCCGATGAAGCAGGTTACTTGTGAAAACTAAGTAGAAACGGTCACTTAGGCAAGGCACAAGTCAAAGAACGCAGCCATCTCAGGAACTCCACCTTTAATGTATTCATTCAATTGACTCGTTTATAAAAGACCTTCTGGTTTTAACTTGTTTTAATCTTAACAGACAGGCATTAACTTTGACAAAGATGACTGTGACTTTCAAAAAAATCCAATTCCGACATTTATACACCCAAACTGTAGCAAGTATAGTCGTTTTCTTGATATATCACAAAACTTAGATAAGGTGAAAGTAAATACATAAGGTCCAGTAAGCTACTTGAGTGCCTTGGCATTGTAGACCTGGACCTCACTCTGCAAGAGACAAGGCTTCGCTGGTACGGACATGTGAAACGCTCCAACGGTGTAGTCAAGACTGTCTGTGACATACCGGTGGATTGAAAGCTGGGACCCAGAAGATTCAAAATGACCTGGAAGCAGCTAATAGAAAGAGATTGCAGAGGTAATCTCTGTTATCGTCCTCGTGATAGACAAACCTGGAGATCTTGTGTGAGATCTGCCATGATTGCAACAAGCCAGCTACATGGGAGTGTTACCCACTCATGTGGATTTTGTCCCTGTACCTGAACGTTAATAAACAAGAGACACATGGGCCACTATGCTCACCAGAGCTGTAGAGGGCACTGCCCAAAGGCAGCCATGTACTTTAACATATGTTTTAATATACCAATTATATTATAAAGTCTCCCAAACGAGCCCCACCCCCGCACAAACCCACATGAGCACCCATGTGGACTTTGTATCGGAAATATAAGGCATTTTACGAAGTGGAAAGGGTGTGGCATCAACCCAACATAGCACTAGTTTTATCACTGAATGTACCATACTATAAGGAAATACAATATATATGGCTTATGGATGGGGATCTAATGGTTTCTCAGATATAATGCCTTTTCTGCAGTGATAAGGATACAGCATGACTCTGTCTGACACCAGAAAAGCCTAAGATTGTTTTCAATTAATGTGTCTTTTCATGATGACCAAGAATATATATGGTTTGAGGTGGGTATCAGGATGGTGTCCGAGATATAAGGCATTTTTATTAACAAACACATACTTTCAATCCTCCAGCCCAAGGATGATACATATCAAATTTAAGCCCAATCGGCCCAGTGGCTTCATAGGAGATGTCGTTTGAAAGTGTTGGTGAGAGATGACTTATGGCAGACGACGACGACCGACAACTGCCTATCCTATAAGCTCCGCTGGAGCCATCAGCTCTGGTGAGCTTAAAATATGATGATGATGATGATGATGATGATGATGAAACATGTTATGGGAACCGTAGAACTTAAATTATAACATCATTGCAATACATGGTTGTAATTGTCTTATTAACAGCGGTTTCAATACAAATCTACAGAAATACCTTTGTCGCAAGACGAGTTATGACCATGTCTATTAATTTGTTTGGACTTCTATTCAGCCCCTTATGAGCATGTGGTAACAAGGTATTTTTGAAAAGCTTAGATTCAAGTATACTATAATTGATCGACCTACATATTTATTACTTTAAATTACGTACATATGTTGGGTTTGGTTTTGGTTTTGGCGTTACGGCCCTTTCAAGATTATTTCACTGATATCGAGCCTCACCTTCCGTTACAGATCTTGGCGTCTCACATGTGACCCGAGCCAGACTCGAACTACAGCAGTGAGAGTCCATATGAATAAGAGTCAGCGTTCTTATTTATGGGTAAAATGAATAATATCCACAGTCAATCTTGACTGCAATAAATGACGTGTGTTGTAGTATTACCTTGTATGTGTTAGGAAGAAGTAAAATAAAAATTTCCTGAAGGATGTATGAGTGGGTTTGAGCTTACCTTGCCAGTATGCTGCCGAAGGTCATACTTTTCACCTTTGTCTGTAATAACGATAATAACTGAAATGAGTATAACCGGAGAAAAGAGACTACTTATACAAAGACAAAAATACAATATTTAATCTTTGGATTAAAGGCAATGTATTACATAGTTTGAGTATGTGTGTTCTAGATATGTTCCAGATTAAAACTTAATGCACATATGGCAAGTAAACGAAATGAGGGAAAAAAATCAAATGCAGAGATCAGATCGAGCACACGCAACGGAATACATGTAATACAATGAAATCATACTGAAGAGAGTCGTTAAATGGGTTTATATGAAAATGTGTTGCATTTAAATGCCTTCGCACAAAATTGTATGAGAAACAGCTGTATGAACATATATGACATAAGCAATACAAAAAATACCCTTTGTAGTTTGCAGAGCTGTTGCTGCTGACGATGTTTGGCTGCCGTTGTCACCGTATTATTCTGTCGGGGTTAATTATTGTTATTGTTTGTCATGCAATCTATGTATCACTTACATATTTTTGTTTTGATAGCCAAATACCCATTGTATGGGGCAAAAACTGTCCTTTTGGCTTTCCCCTATTGCTGTCTCCATTAGCGTCAAGTAACTTAATGTTTGTAATTCTATCAGACTGATGTCTCTGACAGGAGGTGTAAGATAATTTTGTTGATTCTTGATAATTACTTCACTTGTATTATACTATGCTATTTTTGGGAGTTTAAACTTCGAATTTTACGGAAAACCAAGGTAGATCTACTACGCTATACTGGTTACCTTAACTTAAACGACCATACAAAACACTGCTAAATACTATTTCAGGTTGTTGTACTACAAATTAACTTTTTGAATTATTAACTTCTACATGACACTGTTAACAAATGATCTGGTACTTAGTTATTTAGACGAACTGTGTGAATTTTGATGGAAATTTGTTCTGTTATGAAAGCGGCTGCATGATTTTCCTTGCTACTATATAGCAACCTGAAATTACTGAAGCTTAGCTCGACGTTAAGATATTTGAATAATTTATCAAATATTAACTACGACTACTTCGTCAGTTTGATAAGTAAAATGTAACCTTCAGATATGTACTTATATAAAGCACAAACGCCTCGCCTTTTTAAATTTACATTAGATATTTTAGACAGGTTTGTCCAATTCAAAAGTTTTGATGAACGCAATGAAATTTATTTAGAGAGAGTTTTTTTCCTTTTTCCCCCATACAACCTCAACCCAGCTCACAATTATCTGTAGTTCCAGAAGCAGCTCGTGGAGAAAACATCCTGTTACACCATGTCAGCTTCTCTGAATGCTGATGGCCAACACATGCGTTTTGCTTAAAGCGAAGACTTCTGTTTTCAAAACCTTTATTGCACTGACGGATTTTACTATTAAGAGTCTGTTGAACACAATAAAACCATGTCTAATGGGTAAAAATCAAAATGTTTTGCATTCATTACCCCTCGAACAAAAATATATGAGAATAGGCTGTATTAACATATATACCGAAGAGAGCTATACAATCACCTTTTGTTGATGGAGCAGATGGTGCTTCTGACTGTCTTCTTGGTGACTCATTGCTTTCTGTCCTGTCCAGAACAGTGTCTACAAATTTAAAAAATCTATGAAAATGTCAACATTTATAATCATTATGCGTCATGTCCCGATGTGAAGTTTTAGAAGATCCAAGAAAATCTGAAGGGTTTAAACTAGTAAGAAGGTTACAACAGGCATTTTCAGTCGTGCGATGCATTTATCTACCAAGCTTTTATATGACGTCATCAGAATTTTACATCCAGTGTAATTATATGTAAGTTTCAGAACGGTCCAATCAGAACTGAAGTCGTTACGTCGATGACAAGTTCTATTATAAATACATTATTCGAAACATCAGGGCATGATGTTCCTGGATCGCTCACCTGAAGCAAAGAGACAATAAAAGGGACCTTGAGAGGGCAATCCTGGTGATGTTGTGAGGATGATTTGGGATTTGGGATTTGATTGTATCAGTTCCTGATCATTACTATTTTTAATTGTCTAATGCAAACGTTTTGATGAACGCGATGAAATTTATAATCATTATGCGCCATGTCTCGATGTGAAGTTTTAGAAAGATCCAAGAAAATCTGAAGGGGTTAAGCTGGTAACAAGGTCACAACAGGCATTTTCAGCCGTGCGATGCATTTATCAACTCGCTTTTATATGACGTCATCAGAGTTGTACATCCAGTGAAATTATATGTCCAATCAGAACTGAAGTCGCTACGTCGATGACAAGTTATTATTAGTCCTATTATAAATACATTATTCTTAAAAATAAAGTTGAAACATCAGGGCATGATGTTCCTGGATCGCTCACCTGAAGCAAAGAGAAAAAAGGGACCTTGAGAGAGCAATCTTTGGCCCTAGGGCTGTAATTTGCACAAGTTTGGTACAGGCCTACAAGGTGATGCTTCATATTAATAGTCCGGCAGATAATTGCAAATTTTTCACTGAACCTAGATTTGCGGTGTATACAAAATGGTTTGACTGATTTTAGTACTTTGGCACCTCTACTGATGGAAACTGATTGATTCCACTTTGTCACCCTTTGGCAATTCATGGATTTCAAGATGGCGTCCTAGATGGCTGTCAATGACTTAAAATTGTTGTTTAACGCTGTTACATTGCCTTCATCACATTAAACATCAATGGAATTATTCATTTGGGCAAACGTTCCTGTTTTATTGTTTTTAGGGAACGATAGGACAGTATTTTAGATACATGATGGTTTTCAAGATGTTGGAATTAAGCTGTATAAGAATGAGTCAAACCGTTGCTTGCGGGATTGGCTGAATGATTTATCCCAATGTGAAAGGATTAATAACCTGTTTTTATGTAATTATGTAATTATGGTCTGGTCGCTTCGTGTTTGTGTTTCTTTCCCTGTGGTGTCTTTGGTGGGAGGAGTAAGTTAATTGTATCGATTCCTGATCTTTGTTTTACTTATACTTTGAATATTATAACTTTTCATTCTCAGATATTGATTTTTAATGATCAGACATTGTCCTGCTCCATTTGACAAGCTATTCCTTTGCGAAAGGTTAGATCCAAATCAGATAAAGCCATTTGATCAGGATCTACATTATTTTACATTAAGTTTGGAGGAAAAATAACATCAAGTTATCTACTTTTTTCTTAGTCAGAAATGGCTATGACTTCATTTTGCAGCAGCTCAGGGTTGAAATAAGTCTAGATGGCATTCAATGTAGTTTTGGATTCACGGCCCTTTGTGACACCTTCAGGGTAGGCAAGTAAATACCAGACATATTTCTAAATAAGTTTTAATTTCAAAATATTGAAAACGCCCACCAACAAAGCAAGTATCTCTAGGATAACTAGACTTTTGAAACTTGACCTTCTTCCATGCCATGGATTGTTCACACATTTCGGTGTACTTAATGCATGTTAGGGTAACTAATTATTTATACATACATTTAAAATGTCATGTATGACTATTATGCCTAAGTTTTGAAAACACAAACAATCCGATTAACACAAAACCATATACATTTTAAGTATAGATTAAGTATGATCGAAACTAAATAATGTAAAATTAATGGCATATTAATTAGCACACTACAACCCTTTGACTAGATTAATGCCAACACAGAATGGTTCTTTGATTAGATTAATGTGACCACAAAAATGCGAAAACAAAAAGGTGAAGCTAACCGGTTGAAATCAACCAAATGTTTGGATAAAAGATCAATTGCTTAAACGTAAATTCTTCCCCATCTCAGATCTTACAAGTTTTGTATTATACACATTTAGTTTGTTCTTTACAGCACAAGGTACTCCCTGCACATGTGCAAAACATGTTACATGAACGCCTTGAACTGTTACAACGGCATCTTAATGTTCCACAAGGATTCTGACTATCACATTAACATTTTATCAATTTCAGAACATCGTGTGGTGGGAACCTCACAGGGATGACTGATCTTGTAGCTTTGTTCTTTTCCCATCCATGGCTGGCAAGATCTATTGCTGGCTGGTCTGGCTCTGCAGCAAGCTTCCATACGCATGCTTGAAGATGTGTCCTCTGTACATTTTCAACTAATGCTTCTCATCTTGGCGTCAAAGAAACCAATGTTGGGGCACATGAAGGATTTTTTCTGTATTTTAACACAAAATCTACTACAGTCCCAGTACTTGGCGGTCAACGATGGAATAGAGAATGGCAGTACCATCTATTGCCAGGATTTATATTTGCTAACTCGTGTATCTTAGTGACATCTCCCTCTGCAAAACCCTCTATAGTATTGCTTTTTGCCTTTGCCACGCGCAAGTGACCTGACCCTGAAAACATGGCAGTAGGAACTGGCAATAACTCATAAGACAGTAATTGTCTCACATTGAATTCTCTGAAACTTGTGTGTAACGCTTGTGTCTCTTTATTTTGAATAACCGGTTGGCCACTTTGAGGGAAAATAACTGTCCTTGTCTTTCACCTGTTGTTCTTTCAATTCGGGTCTAGTTACTTCATGTTTGTTTTTCCTTTCATTTGGTGTCGCTAATTGGAGATGTAAGTTAATTTGGATCCATTCCTTATCATTGCTTTACTTCTATTTTCTTTTTTCAAAGAGGCGTAACACTATAATGTTTGGTGGACCTTAACTATACATACATTTAATACAGTCTCGGCTTGATCGGATGAAAAACGCAGGCGGATTTATCCGGACACGTAATGTTTACAGAATTTTTCAAATGGGTATATGTCTGTTATTATTTGGACCATAACCTCGTAACAATATGAGCTGTCTCACTCCCAGGTCTAACTGGATTGGATGTAAAATGTTGGAGGATTATCCGGAAACCAAAAGTTTTAAACGGACTGACTGGCGGACTGACTGGCGGACAGACGCCAAGGGTTATAACACAATACGACCTTTTTTTTCAAGAAACTGAATAAAACAAATTAATTGGTCAATAATCGGAAATACTTACTAGAAACAGATAACAGATATACTGCTAAGGAAAGGCGGACTTTCATAATGTCTTCAACACCCCATCTAAACCGTAAAGAGCGCCCTGCCAAGTAGTTCTCTGCCAGCTTAAAAGAAAATTATGGTTTGTATAACAAGAAATATCTTTAAAAAAGATAAACGGCGTAAGGGAAATTGCAATATGAATTTTGTTTGATACATTTTACATTAAAAACAAATGTTTTCTCGTTCATATGCGCTATTTAAAGTCTACTCATATGTACTGTTAAGTCATAACCGTTGAATGCCCCTTGTACACTTAGTCTTTATGTCGCTTACAACAAACATTTACTTACACTGTACTGTGGCAGAGTGGGGTTTTAAAGGCAGCTTCTCGGATAACCAGTACCCCTGCATAATCGTGCAGTGAAGGTTCGAATCAATTGATACAAGCTTCAGATGTTAAAGCAGGAAAACTAAGACAAAATTGGGTTTTCATATTTAAATCTGTGAACATATTTACATGATATTTTCACCTTAAGAAATGATGCGATGTGTTAGTAAAGTGGCTTTTAAAAATTTACATCTACTCCTACATTTCATTGAATTGCATTTCAGCTGAGAGACTTGACATAGAAGTGAAATGTTGAATATTTTGATTTCAGATATTATTCTAGACATTTTCAGAATGCCTATAAGCAGGTTTTTTTAAAAGAGAGGATTCTGGCCATTCAGTTTAGACAACAACCCAATCACAGTGGAAAACTTTGCTTCCCTCTTTAAGTGCATGCCAATGGGTCGGGCCTCATTCTTTTACGGCATAAAGGCGGGAATGAAGCTCCCCGCCCCCAAATAGTTAAATAACTGACGGTCCAAAGTCAGTAGATTTTTTGGCAGTGTCTTATTTGTAATTTGGCTTTGTGTCATTGGTGTATATTTCGTTTGTTTTTGCATGTGTGTCTCAGTCAATAATTAGGTGAGTTGAGATGGCTGCATTCTTAGAATGTAACCTTTAATATGTGATTTTTTTCTAACTTTTTACTTAGGTTTATCGATACGAGTCTAGATTTGGTAACAGTAGAGGAAAGCAAGGTTTAAATGAATTGTAGAGTAGCAGAGAAATATGATCTAAGTCACCTTTATAACATGTTTTAAGTCAAACTTTAAAAGTCGAACAACCAATATCATCAATGCTTCATTTTTGCCATTCATTGATATAGGAGCATTTGAATGTATCTGTAAACATAAAATTTCTAATTAATATACTTTACAGACCTTTAATGTATATAAACCACAGGAACTACCGTCCATCTGCCTTGCATGGCTAGGTGTTTCTAACAACCACTCTCCTGGTGGAACTGTTTCCAACCCACAATCGAAACGAGCTTTTAGAAATTTGCTGGAAAACAAATAGACAACTAAACCAAAATTCAATTTTGCTGTTTGCATCTTAACAAAACAATACTACGTCATATTACATTCTTAATGATGAAATGCTGTAATTTCTTGCTAAAACAAAACTGACACTTCCTAGCAGCCTTCTTCGTGACGACATGTGGGGACTGCTTAAATTTCAGAATACAAGTAAACCAACAATCAGGAATCGATACAATTAACTTATAAATCCCATCAGAATATTATAAACCGAATTCGTCATATTGTTCAGATTCGTGCAAAAACTATTAACAAATTTCCATGACCCTAAGGTTATGGAAACGGATGAGAGTATTGCTGAGTAAAACATTGTCCATATATCTTGATACTAAATAAGAACCAAAGCCATCAAAGTATGTGGTAAATACAAGCTCTTAAAAGTCAAGGCTCGATTCCTGATCTATGATTTACTTGTACTTTCTACCTGGTACCAATGCTTAGGTTGCAGCATCTTGTTTGTACGAAGGTACAAATGGACTCCCATCTGTACACGCAAGCATGTACAGAAAGATGAAGAACTATACCATGCCAGAGACTGCATAAAAAATAGAATGCTTTCGTGCTTTCTCTGAAAAGTTGGACACCTAAACTACATTATCACATTTTCCATGAATTTTTTATAAATCCATAAAACTACAATTAAAATTGTTCAAACCTATATGGATAAAACGATACATAGTGCGGAATCTAATCAAATTAGAATCAGTTATATCTGAGTCTACACCTTTTACACATTACTTAGGGTCAATCCGATAGTTGAATTTTAATAAATGGCATTGCTTGCCAAAATAACTGCTTCGTTGTAAAAGTCGTGAGTAATACCTGTATTGTTTAATTGCAGTCCTCTTAAAAACCTCATAAAAACCTCAGTATGCAATGGTGCCGCAGTGTAGAAACATTATTGAGACATGAGAAACGCAAGCTACAAAAGTGATCAACAGCCAGACAGATTACTTTAAGTTTATACTAATTTATTTTAATTGGTTTGCAATGAAAGCTTCACACTAAATTAAATTGCTATCTAACACTCCTTCCTGATGTTTTAAAGGGCACAAGAGACAGAAGCATTGATTTTTAAACCACTGATACCCATTTACACATGAGTGGAGCGGGGTAGTGTCATAGCGTGTCTTGCCGAAAGACACACTTCCATACCGGGTGCCGGATTCGAACGCACAGTCTTTTGATCATGAGTCGATAGCGTTTATCACTGCGCTATCGAGGCTGGCTACTTTTGCACTTAAATATTCTGAACCTTTCACAATAAATAAACTGGACACATAAAACAAACGTAAGAAGAATACTAGGTATTGACAATTTGTCTGGTCAAGTAAAAACTTGTTACGAAAATAATCTATTCACAACCATGTTACTTTGAAAAAAGGTACCATGCAGATCAACATGTTATTGGTATTAAAATTGGATACTGTATTTGAACGGAGGGCGATGGTTGAATTTCACAAACTCTGGAGTTTAAAATTGATAATAGAAATGATTAGGGGCTGATACAATCAAAGTAGAAGTAAATCAAAGACCAGGAATCGATACAATTAACTTACTCCGCCCACCAAAAACACCAATCCTCCACACACTATCACTAGGGTAATAAGTCGAAACACTGAGTTACGACAAAAACAGACTTACGCCAAACCGAGTAAGCAGCTCTTTCCCAAACAGGTGGTGACTCAGAAAACCCAAATGTAACTAAAATGAATAAAAAAAACTTTTAAGTATACTGAACGGCATCCAAACCCTCACCCACACTTTTACTGTGGTTCAAACGTGAACTTGTTTGGTCCGCTTAAATGTCTTCTATCTCGGCCAACTAGTGCACCAACTCGGCCAACAGTGAAATCACAATTAAAGCTAAGTTGGAACACGGATGAGGACTCGGCAGTAAAACGCGTTGAGAAATCCGCCGCTGAACACAACGCCACAGAAAAACTGGAGGTAAAGAAAACCAATAATCGAACTTCGTTGGACCAAGCACAGACATTAAAGTATCAATAAAAGTATCAAGAATCCCAATGTAGTATCAATACTGTTTTTGCCGTCGGTTTATATTTCGTCTGGTTTTGTGGGACTCCCAGTCACTATCTGTAGGTGACTATACTACAAATGTGGCCTTTCCTTAGTGACATATTCTTACTAGGTCCTTGTTGAATAACATATGAGACCAACAGTTTTGCAACAGTGTTCCTCTGGTGTGTTCGGCGCCGGATGATTCGCGTTGCAATTAGCTTCCACTGTTATTACTGCTGCGTGCATTAATGGTTGTGCTTCTTTAACTTTGGTGTCTTGGATGTGAACTGTTGGTTTATTGAATCTATTCCTCATCATTTCATTTGCTTGAATTTTTGTCAACTTTGCTTTGATTGTGATTGGCGTGGGAGGGGGCGTTCGTGGGAAGGGGTTGGGGCAGGCATTGCACCAGTCTGGCGGTGTCATGTCTGAACCACGGTTAAAGTTGTGGTATGGGTTTGGGTTCGGTGTGGTATCACTTGCGTCTTTTTATTTTGGATGACCATTAGGCCATTTTGTGGGAAAGTAACTGTCCTTTTGGCCTTCCTCTGTTGAAGTTTCCATTATGGTCTGGTCGCTTCGTGATTGTGTTTCTTTCCTTTTGGTGTCTTTGGTGGGAGTAAGTTAATTGAATCGATTCCTGATCATTGTTTTACTTCTACTTTGATGCCACCGGTAATTTAATTGGCTGTTCCGGGTCGGTGAATCTGCTGCTTTTCCTTCATGTTTTGTGATGGTGGTTCTGGTTCTTTTGCTTGTTGTGTGTGTTGTTATGTTCATGATTCCGAGTCCTTCCTCTTGTGGTTGGTCGTTTTTGTTTGCGTTTGTGCTTCCGATTATACAATAAACGTGTTACTGATTCTGGTTCTTTTCCCAATTGTGTTTGCTGTTCCCATTTTTATTGCGTTGTTTGGGTATCCGCCGGTTAAGGAAAGGGCTTTTACCTCGGTTTAGCGATGTTCAATTTTGTTCGACCCTCACAGTAATAAAATGATTTAAAACATCATCTCATTTTCATTAGAGCCTTAGCCTTTAATATTTGACCATCTAACTAGTCGATAAAGCGAATGTGCAAAAACATTTATTTAAATGTCAATGAGCCAATAAATTTTTAGCGCAAATCAGGCATTTTTGGAATATCAAATGAACTTGCAACAGCTGAACTGATACAACTGGAAAGCGAAGTGCACAATGGCAATAGCAAAACATTTTTTCAAATGCAAACCTTTTCATAACTCTTTCCCACCATTCGCTACATAAAACACGTCAATTTAGATTTTTTCTCTAACAAACGACATCTGAACACCGCTGGTTGACTCGTTAGGGCAACCGGCGGTTATGCACTCAAAATCTTTACGAGAGCTTCCGACTATGACTTACGAGGCTTCAAAAATGCCAACAAATACGCGCGAGTTCCCGATTGATTAGTTTTAGTCAACTTTGTAAACATAGTTTGAAAAATCGGGCAATACTGTTCTCAACAACTTTTATGTCTGCATCAAAAAAGACAGGTGTGGAAATTCAAAGGTAAGTGGCCGATTTTTAATTTAATTTCCCCCGGAGGAAGGGTGTCAGATATTTCTGTTGTTACATGTTTTCTAGTGCAAGTTTCAGCAAACGGGACTATGCAAAACTTATCTATCATTTAAAGAAAGTAAGACGTTATTTGAATTACTTTTTTGTAGATAAACATAAGCTGCAGAATTTTTGCAGGATTTGTTCCAGTGGCTTAAAATCTGTGCCGATTATGACTTACGAGGTCGATTAACGCTTACTGGATCATTGCCACTTACGGGGTCAGGAAAAACATTTGATGGATATCTGAATATTATTTGTTTCCTCATTCAATATTTATTTCAGTGTACGGTTATATTACATAAATACTTTAAAATGTAACAAATTGAAATTTTGAACAGTTCGTATGAGCGCATAAATTATGATACATTAAAGCTCAGTTTTGACAGCAGCAGACAAAACCGATCTGAATAGAATTAACAGTATTTTCAGCCATACCGAACAAATACAGTGATTTAAGGGCTTTGATTAACTGTTTGTGTGGGTTACTGAATGAAGAAGCGAATTTTATTCAGACACCCACCAGTAGGCTTTTCTGTCCCCGTAAGGGGTAATATTCTCGTAAGGGGTAATCGGCCAATTAAGCCACATTCAGCATAAATATCTAAGTCCCTGGGACCAAACTGTGGAAGTTTTGCAGCCCTTGTATTTCCGCACATGTAAGTAATTCAAAAAACGTCTAAATTTATGTGATAGGTGCGTTTTGCATAGCCCGGTAGCTAAAATTTTTACTTGAAAACAGGTAAAACGTGATAATATGGCATCCTTCCTACGGGAGAAATTAAATTAAAAATCCACCACTTGCCTTTTCATCTAAACGGCTATCTTTTCTGAGGCAGAAACGAATGTTGTTGGAAATAACATCGCTCGATTTGTCAAAATATGTTTACAAAAATGACTAACACTCATCAATCCAGAACACTCGCCTATTTCTTGACATTTTTGAAGCCTCGTAAGTCATAGTTCTCGTAAGGTTTTTGAGTGCATAACGTACGTTTGCCCCTTACGAGTCTACCAGCGGTGTCTGAACGACGAAGATGTCTATTTTACATAGACATTGACATGCTTTGACATTAGCATTGTCCTTTTTTCAAGGAAAGGTCATGATTAAATTTTTTACAAAAATGAACAGAAATTTTTAACTCTTCATTCATAAAGATATTTTGTTTTTGTCTTCAAAAGTGTCATCAGTGAAACAGATAAATTTTGCATTTCCTTGCGTAATACCCAATATATTCACTGGACTTTTAAATTACTGTTCTTGAGCAGATCTTGATATGTGTTTTGATTCGTAATATTATTGTTAAGGATAGCTAATCGGTCTTTTCTCTGGACAAATAACCTATGACCGACTTCACTTCATACCCGGGTAGGAACTAGAGTAAAACACTTTCTTTGCCTTCTTTTGGTAGAGCTTAACTCTACTTACCCTGCTAATCTGCAGTGTAAAAGAAGCGTTAACTGGTTTGCAGTTCATCGATGTGTTGCAATAAACATTGCTATTTTTAAAATAAAATTTTACCGTTGTTGTGATTGGCTGTTTGTTTAAACTGGGCGGAAATCAATTTAATGTAACAGCTACCTGAGTAACAAGAGTTCGTACCCGGGTATGAAATTGGCAAGTATGAAAGTGTTATCCTTTGGAAGCAAAGAATACATCACAGATTTGAAAAATATGTAGTGTACAAAAATTGAAAATAATAATGATCAGGAACTGATGGTTTGGACCAGCCTTTCCATTTTGGGCAATAAGGCATCATCAGCGACAATGAAAATTTCAATATGCATGAAAAGATTTGCAATGCACTAGAGAGTGTACACTGCTCTTTTATGAAGGGCAGAGAAATTTTTTACAGCCGCCTTACATTTCCTGGACCACACCTGTAGTGACGTTTTATATGGTTTGTTTGTTTGTTTGTTTTGGAGTTTAACGGCCCAGTCAACACTATTTAGGTCATTTTTGAGCCGGTCAGTTTACCTATCCACACTTTCCTGGGCAGGCTTATACGTAAGCGGCTAACCAGTACAGTGCACATTCTTTCGCCAGAAACTGACAACTGCCCTTCTTGAATCAGCGGAAGGGAGAGAATGACCGTAGAAAAGATTTCATGATCAATCTCCACGAAAGAATGTTGCCGACCCCGGCGACGTTTTATATGGGAAAGAAATATGTTAAACAAAAGTGTAATCCTTTGAAAGGAAGGGAAACACCGAAGAACATTAAAACATGAAGTGTACATTTTTATCTGGGCCAGACTGGCTAGTTTCGGCTATTTAGGCCACATGAGTAACCCTCAAATTTTTTCAAAATTCCATAATGGAATCAATGATCCAAAGGACTTGATTGATTGATTTGAGGTTTAACGTCCCCGTAAACACTATTTAGGTCATTTTGGAGACGTTGATTCCATTTTTTGTGGAACTTCTCCCGACATTGAGATGAAAAGACATCTCAATCCCTGCCGCCCAATAAAACCAATAGGGTTTATCTGCATGGACTCCTAGCAGTTTTCCTGGGCAGGCTTAGGACTTCTAAGCAGATTACCAGTACTCTTGTGCGTCTGTGTGGAAGCATCGTGCAGCCCATCTGTTTCTCCAAGCCCAGATGAGTGGGGGTGAAAATGATCAAAAGGACAAGAAAATATAAACTACACTACGGTGTAGGGCAGGGAGGCGTTATATCGCCGCCACACCTTCCCACACACCAGCTGTAGTGACGTTAAATGTTCTCTAAAAGGGTCATCCTTTGGAATCAAGGAATGCACCCTAGAACAGAAAAATATGGAGTGAAGATATTTTCTGGGACAGGTTAGCTAGTTCCGGCCTAATAGGCCTCATCAATGACTCAAATATTTTCAAAATTCCATACCGGAAATGAATGATAAGAAAATATAATCTACAATATGTAGGACAGGGAGACGTTTCACCGCCGACACACATTCCCACACACCGGCTGTATTTTTTTTTTTTGGGGGATTTAATGGTCTAGTCATCACTATTTACGCCATTTTTGAGCCGGTCAGTTTAACGATCCACATTTTGCCTGGACAAGCGTATCCTTAAGCTGGTAAGCAGCTAGCCAGAACAGTGCACATTCAGAAAGTGACAACTCCCCTTCTAGAATATGGGAAAGGGCGAGAATGACCGTAGAAAAGATTTCATGATCAATTTCCAGGAAAGCATGTTGCCGACATGGCAGATATCGATCCCACGTCCTCATAATCACCAGTCAGACACGCATCTGACTGAGCTACCTAGGCCGGAAACACCAGCTGTATTGACGTTTAATATGTTAAAGGCTTTTCTTCGAATCAAGAAAATCGCAACAGAATAAAAACTTTTGACTGAACTGTCCAAATACATACTGTCTACTTGTCATTCAGACTGTGACATTTCCATTTAATGAGGTGGTTATATCTTCTTTATATCTTTTCATTTCTTTTCTCAGATGGAATGTGTGACGGACAGTATTTGATCATTGCCGTCACTTAAAATCCAATATGTAAAAGTTTGTTTCCGCCTTAACTGCATACAATAAGTAAATATATATTTGCATCAATTATTTAAGCGTTATAGAAAATTTGACTCGTGATCAAATGCTCTATTACATTTAGTTGGGATATGTGTATTTTGCATAAAACAGTCGACAATATTGAAATCTTAAAGGAAACCCCTGAGCGGACAATTTATGTGAGCAGAATGTTTGAATAAAATAGAAAGTTATATGCAAGAATAGTAATATAATTTTAGCATCTTTGATATTTATTTGCTCCACCAGTTCAAATAATTAATTTTTCATTTTATTTGGGTACTAACGCATATATCCAATTTATCTGTTCCCTGTGTAAATCAGCAATTTTGTTAATACATCATGCTGGCATTAACGAGATGTTTTGGTTGTGAGGGAAAGACGAAAATGCTAATTTACATTACATCCACATGCTTTCTTCAAACACCTTACAAAAAATTTCTTTTGAACTCCGACTTTATACGATTATTTTCAGTTCATTTTTGTAATTACTTTGAACCAACAGAATATGACAAACGGAAACAAAAGGATAAACTCTGAGATAAAGCTGGAAAGCTACTGAATAATTTTGGAAATTATAAGAAAATATGAAAATGGTAATTTTAATAACTTTCACATTTTCTCATACGCATTGTTCCTTCACCAAAAACATAAATATATAAAATATCAGCAGGATATCGTCTGCAAAGAGTAAATGATTACTAAACATTATGAAAGAACGTCAGCTACAAAAGTAAATTATCTGAATTCCGAAATACGGCATGAAAGCCATACTTTTTTAATCAAGATGAAAAAGTTCATCTGGGTGCCATTCACATTTTCGCACAAGGCTCTGTATCCTGCTTAACGTTGTCAACTAAAATAGGGTAAGGGATCATGTTGCTGTATTCATTGCTTTGAAAAGTAGAACATCGACCACATAATCCTTAAAACATGAAAATAACTATATGGCTTAAATACCGAAATTCGATTGAAAATGTGACCTATTATGATAAGGTTTATCTGGATCACATTTACATATTCTCAAAATACGGCTGGCTATACGCTGCTTCAAGATACAGATTGTGCTACATAATGCTTGTACTCATAGCTGTAATCGACCATACTTGACTTCTGGTAAACCACTTAGAGTTTCAAAGTCTGCCCAGGAAACGAGATGCGACTCGGGCCACCCATGCTCATTAGCGCATTTTGGTTTCATAGGGCCGTAGGGCTTGAGAAGTCGTACGGTACTACAAAATTGGAAGCAGCATCTCCAAATTGGCCTGTTCTGTCTTGACGAGGACACTAAACCTCAAATCCATAGATAGGCTTTCAAAGAGTATTTTTCTTATGTAAGATATGGTGTACAGGATGTTAATGGTTGATGTTCCCTAAAGTAATAAGATTTTGTTTTTGTTTGTTTGTTTTGAGGTTTAACGTCCCCGTCAACACAGTATAGGTCATTTTGGAGACGTTGCTTCCAATTTTGTGGGACTTTTACCCGACGATGAGATGAAATGACATCTCAAGCCCTGTCGCCCAATGAAACCAATAGGGTTTATAAGCATGGACGGTCCACCTCGCACCGCGGTTCCTGTATATTAAAGTAATAAGATATAAACAGAACACAAATAAAAGTAACAATGAAATGCATCGGTTGATCAGGGCAGTTGTATGTATATCACATTTATGAAAAGTGTTGATAATATTATATTTGTTCTCATACTAATGCTGGCACATGACAATAAATGCCTTACAGAAGCCAATAAGCAACATTAGAGTTTTTACATATAGATGAGAACAGTAACAATATATAATTTCTTTCAAACTGTTTATTGAGTACTGCATATTTTTAAACTTATCCGATTCCCATATAGGCTATTGCAATGCAACATGCCTGCTACTTCAAACGATGCATTTTTAAAACATTGTGCGCTTAACATGTTACTACTTACAACCAGTTAAGGACAATAGACTGTTCATGCAATTCTAAACTTCCCAGAGGATTAATATACACTATTTTTCTATCCTTTGGAAGTATTATCTGTATAATAAAGTTATAAACATTCCAGCTTTTTAAATATAACTGCGGCACTACAAAATGACATGCTCTGCCTTGTTCTCGGATCGGTATGGGTAACATATTTCACAACTAGAGAACCACGTGGGCCAGAATCGCTCACCTGCATGAGGCTGATCATATAATATATTGTGCCATTACGACCATCTTGGATTACCGAACGGAACCGTTTAAGCAAATCTGAATCTCCATGTCACCCTGATACCACCCATCAAGTTTCAGCAGGAGGAGATGTCGTTTGAAGAATTTCAAGATGGCTTCAATGGCGGCAAAGATGCCTTCTGTTATCTTGGATAGCAGAATGCAATGATTTTTACACATCTAAATCTCAATTTCAACCTGATGCTTCAGATAAAGTTTCGACTGAATTTGACCTTTCGTTCTGGAGGAGATGTCGTTTGAAAAATTGAAAAAATGGGGGCCATTTTGGATATATCTGAATGAAATATTTTTTGTTGCATATCTGAATCTCTATGTCACCCCGATGCATCATGAAGTTTCAGCTCAATTCAACACTTGATTCAGGAGGTGATGAAGTTTGAAGAATTTAAGGTGGCTGTCATGGTGGCCATATTGGATATCGAAACTGAATGATTGTCACAAATCTGAATTTCTTTATCACCCCGACGCCTCCCATCAAGCTTCAACTAAATTCAACCTTTGGTTCATGAAAAGATATTGTTTGAAAAATTTCCATGGTGGCCATCTTGGATTTTGGAACGGGACCATTTTATCAAATCTGAAACGCCATGTCAACAGCACCAGATATCAGCTCAAACCAACTACTGGTTCAGAAGAAGAAGTCGAAAATGTGAAAAGCTAACGATGGACGGGCGACAGACGTCGGACAACAGGCGATGGCATAAAATGAGCTAACAAGTACAACAAGTGCTGCTGTCAAAGGTTATCTTGTGATACTAGCAATGAGCTGATGTATTGATTCTAAGTGCCTTTTGATAATTCAACGAGTATTTTGATCATTAAATGCAACACTAAGCTAACTAAGTTTTTTAATTTTCCAATACTATTCATAAATATCTAATGAGGATATTAATGAAATGTTTGAAAACTAAGACACAAGGGAAATAAATCCTAATCATGGAATGTGACAGGTGAAATGACATAACTGAATTTGATTTGGAACTGTTTTCCCAGTAATATATAACAAAATGTCTCAATTGCAGTTAATGTAAAAACTTCAAACTAAAATTACAATAGTGTTTGTTTACACAATTTTCTTCAATATCAGTACCAGCAAAATCAAATTTCATGAAGAGAAAACAAAACCCCCAAAAATTAAATTCATGTTTCAATTTATTTCAAGATCTTTATTGCTGTAATTAAGTTACAGTAATGTAATATTTTCCTGTCTAATTCTGTGTCTTTCAATACATTGTCATGTGTATTTATGGATGCAGGCTATTGTATCTTTAATGCCTTTTGCACATAACTGTGTGATCCAAAATGTTTCTTTTTTGTGTGATGCAACAATCGACACTATACAAGAAATTCATGGTTTGAAAATACTTTACTGAAAAAATTGGCAGCCTTACCCTCTTATAGAAAAAAATTGAAATCCATATAAAAGATTGCAAAGACTTCCTACTAAGTGTTGAAATAAAGAACGTGTCATAAAAATAACAATGCTATTAATAGTTATATTTTAATACGGCATTAATTCATTCAAAAGAATCGGCTAAACAGCCGCAAGGGATGTAATAGCCAAAAAAGGAAATGAATTTGTATTACGCAATTTAAATATAAAATTGTAATGAATGCTCTTTAAATACAGAGACTGAAAGTTTTTTTAAAGTCAGTACAATAATCAAATGTGTTTTACTTACAATCAAAACCCAATGGCATCCTCCTTGATTGTACGCACCGATTATCTTCTCGTAGGTCATCAGGGATGGCTATAAAGTTGAGAAAAATGTAAGAGAGTAATTACAAGTTGACTATAAAGTTTCGTTGCTTCAAGTATCTTAACCAAGTCCTAAAAAGTCATTTTATATGAAAATATTTGATTCTTAGGGTATAAAAGGGATGTGGTTTGGTGTGGAGACAGTGTAATGTATCTTATGCTACAACTAATGTCCAACTAATATTGGCTAACTGAAAAGTAGAAGTAAAGCAATGATAAGGAATCGATACATAAACTTACTCCTCCCACCGAAGACACTGATAGGAAAGAAGCACAAACACGAAGCGATTAGATAATAATGGAAACTTCAAAAGAGGAAGGCAAAAAGGACAGTTACTTTCCCACAAAATTGACCAAATGGCCATCCAAAAAGAAACCAGAGGTATGTTTTCTGTTAGGTTTCGGAGTCTTGATGTTGTTTTTCTTTTGCTCCAGCATTTCTGTTGGTGTATGCTGTTGAGTCCTCAACCTTGTTTCATCTCTGTAGTTTTTTTATTTATATGTTCTCGGAGATGTTACACTGATGAGTTTGGAAGCCTTCATGCCGACTTAACAAAATTATTGTCTATACCGCGACAGAAGTAAGGGAGAGGATTATGGCCATGTAAAATCGATTTAACCCCCCTAGTGGAATTCTTTCCACTGCCCGTTCCAAGGCGGTTCTTCTGTGGCGGGTTATTTATGTTATTGTTTGTTACTTATTGTGTGTATCACTTGTGTCTTTTTATTTTGGATGGCCATTAGGCCATTTTGTTGGAAAGTAACTGTCATTATGGCCTTCCTTTGTTTAGGTTTCCATTATGGTCTGGTCGCTTTGTGTTTGTGTTTCTTTCCCTTTTGTGTCTTTGATGGGTGGAGTAAGTTATTTGTATCGATTCCTGATCTTTGTTTTACTTCTCCTTTTCTTAAGTGTTAGTCATTTCCATATTTAATTCCTGTTAATGTTTTTTTTTTATCATTTTTCATCCTTTGACTTCATCTTTGCCCTTTCTCAGTAAGCTGATTGAAATCTTCACGCAAAAGCGAATGGTTGTCATATTCAGTAATATTGCTTGATTTGAGGTTAAACGTCAACCTCAACACTGTATAGGTCAATTTGGAGACCTTGCTTCCAATTTGTGGGATTTTTACACGACATTGAGATGAAATGGCATCTCAAGATCTGTCGCCCGATGTAACCAATAGGGTTTGTAAGCATGGACGCTCAGACTCACCGCTTTGCCTAGATACTTTCAGTTGTTTAACAGTACTCGTGTGTGGCCAATTTAAGCTCTGCATGGAAGCATCATGCAACCCATCTCTTTTTTCTAGCAGCGATGAGCGGGGCCCGGTCATGTTCTTTTACTCCTGACAATTATTACCAGAAAACGATCCTCTGTTGAAAATTCCAATATGATCTGGTCGCTTCGTGTATTTTTTTCTTTCCCTTTGTTGTCTTTGGTGGGCGGAATAAGTCATTGTTTTACTTCTACTCTGTATTCTTAGCTCTTGCTGCATGAATGTATTGCTTATAGCTTTTCTTTTCAGATATCTATTCTGGCATGTAGAAATGATTTTATCATAAACAACTCATTATAAATTGTACAAACTTTATACTGTCATTCAATGAAAAGTTTAGACCTACAAGCAAACAATGTTAAATCAACTTATGCCCCTCAAACAACTTATTTAACATGACCGTTGCAAGGCGCTTTTTCGTCTTTGGGTTTTATTGTTATGGTATGTCATTGTGCATATATGTTATCTACATTATTTTGGATAGCCGTTAAGCCATTCTGTGAAAAACTGACTTTTCATTTGATTTCTATTAGTTCTGTTTCATCAAAGTGGCATGCATTTATGACAGTTCTTATTTCCCTTTGGTGTCTTGGATAGGAAGTGTTGGTGTTGGTAATTGTATCAAGTCAATGAACTTTCCCTTTGCATCTATTATCTTCTGAGTTAAGTTGAAGTATAGCAATGATCAGGAACCGATACAATTAACTAACACCTCCTATTAGAGACACGAAAAGGGACAGCATGAAACAACTTGACTGTAATAGAAACAATAACAGGGAGAAGCCGAAAGGGACATTTACATTCCAACAAAATGGCCAACTGGCTATCAAAAATAAAAATGTATAAGCGATACAAACAGTTACAAAGAAAACAATTACACAAACAAACCTCCACAGATGAGCAGCCTTAGAGGGGTCAGTGAAAATAGCTCTACTCGTGGGTGGGGGTTAAATTGATTTACACAGCCGCAATTCTCGCCTTTACTTCTAACAAATTTTCGGATAGCAATACATATGTACAAACTATAACATTTGGGGAATTGCTTAATGATCTTTTTTTAATTTAACGCTATGTCTACCCTTGGGGATAATTTTGTGTCATCTCCCACAGGACGGGAGAAAAGAGATAAAAGAGATAGTAGAGTAGATAAATGTTCGGGACAGAGGGAAAAGATACAAATGAATGGAAGTTTCGATACATAAAAAATTAGCATTCCCAATCTACCTCTACCTGCTACAAGAACAGCAGGCCTTGCCAAACTGCAATCAAGTATCAGATGGACACCCCGGTAACACAAGACAAATGTAATCTTTGCCTCACCCAGCCATCCGAACATTCTAGGCAATGTTAAAAGCAAATGAAGCAATAATCTAGCTATATGACATTTCTCTGAATTCGACATTTTATGACAATATAGAAATTAAAGAAATGGTGATGAGTAAGGATGAAGAAGGCAGATGTTTCTGTGTCTGTAAGTATCAATAAAGAAAGCCTACCATTCGCTTTAAATTATGATGAATGGCTTGAATTCCTTCAAAAATAGCAGTCATTGTTATGCAGTTAAGGTGAAAAACTCGTCCATCAGAATACTGTTGACTTAATCTGTGGAGAAAGGCATCTATAACCTGAAACGAGAAAAAAAATAATATCCTACTGCCATAACTGTAACAAACTGAAATACCAATCATTACGAAAACACGTCTATACAAATGCATTGTGAATTTTACCGCCCTAAAACATGAAATTTTAAAAGGAAATATTGTGATATTTTATTATATCTGGTCAAAAAACAGATTGCAGGGACTGACGAGGCGGTTCTGTCGAGTACCCAAAATTAATGTTTTTGAGCAGAAATAACAGAAATAATGCATACCCAGTTAAGTCCAGTTTCACAATATAAAAGTGAGGTTGAAGGGGGTCAAAATTATATAGCCTTATTTTCGCGATAGTTTTATAATAAACTCTTACCTGACCTTGCTTCTAACATTCGGATTCTTCAACGGAAAAAATATTTACTACATTGAAATACATACATGAAAAATACCAAAATGAATTATGTACAAACCAAAAACATGGATTCATCGAAGTCGAATATTTACTATGGTCACCGCATTACGAATTCCAAAAGTTTAGCTACTGTGGACAAAGGTTTACAACAAAATTGCTGAGTTCTTGAATATAAAAGATTTTCTTTGCAATGCAAATAATTAAGAAACTAAAATAAATCAGTTTCTTTAAATCTGCTTCGCCTATTTGGACACTGTAGTTGTCTGAAAGAGTGGCAGTCTGACGGATGCATTGTCGACACCAGCTACACTAAATGACAAACGTTTCCAAATTGCAAAGCTAAACAGAATATATCACCAATAAAGTCATTTAAGGAAAGATGAGGTCATTTGGAATCATTTTAAAAATAGACTTCTACTTCAAATGGTGCTAGCAGGTGTGGCACTTTTCGGCACAAGTCATGAATAGATTAAAAAAAAAACAAATCTGCCATTTTCGTTTGTAAGATGCATTCTTTGATTAAAAACATCAAACTATTTAGAACTAAATTATTAGATGTAAACTTAACGACCCATATTTCAGAAAAAAATAGTCTATCTATTTAAGTCCCTCGGAGTCTTACTGTTGGTTTTCTTTTGTTCCACTATTTCTGTTGTTTCTTGCTGCGAGTCCTCAACCTTGTTTCAACTCTGTAGCTTTTTGATTTGTATGTTCTCGTAGATATGACACTGATGAGGTGGGAAGCCTTTATGCGGACTAAACAAAATCATCATTGTCTATACCGCGACAGAAGTAAGGGCGAGGATTATGGCCATGTGGAATCGATTTAAGCCCCCATTGGATTTCTTTCCACTGACCGTTCCAAGGCGGTTCTTCTATGGTGGTTTATTTATGTTAGTGTTTGTTACTGATTTTGTGTATCACTTGTCATTTTATTTTGGATATCCATTCGGCCATTTTTGGGAAAGTAACTGTCCTTTTGGCCTTCCTCTGTTGAAGTTTCCATTATGGTCTTGTCGCTTTGTGTTTGTGTTTCTTTCCCTAAGGTGTCTTTGGTGGGCGGAGAAAGTTAATTTTATTGATTCCCGATCTTTGTTTTACTT